>VDFB02084106.1:0-22142 GCA_007258455.2 Sequoia sempervirens | reverse complement strand
GGTGGACCTTGATAGCTAAAGCAGATTGAGAGTTGTATGAATTAGTTGAATTTATGGATCTATCCACAAATGTAATAAAGTGGAATAGATGAAGGCTTACTAACTACTACTAAAATTTGAAATTTGAATGTATGAATAAGATTTAATAAAATTCTAAAATGGAATGGGTATGACTAGTGCCTACTCCTGTTGGGCTAATGGAGTCAAGAGGTGAATGATGTGTGACCTACTTGCTAGCTAATATTCAAATTGCTTGGCACTTGTGATTTTTTATACCTTGTATAAACGTGCAAGGATGTAACTATCAAACTCTTCTTTATTGATCCAAATGATTCTTACTAGGTTATTGTAATTAACTAATAGGAAATTTTAATTCTTTTGAAGGAACCAGTTAACTGAATTACACAAAAGAAACAAATGTTCCTTGAAAAATCAAATGTAGATTTGAATAACAAGATAGAATCAAGTTGGAGACAGTATGATAATTTTATCGATTATAGGGCTCTTCTTTATTGATCCAAGTGATAGTCCCAGATTACTGCAATCTATTAAAAGTATATTTAATACTCAAAGAGAAACCAATCAATGAAGCCACAAAAGAAAAAAAAGTGTTTTGATAAACTAAGTTTTGACACACCAATTTAAATAATATAAAAGCACCAATCTAGAGACAACCAAATAACTAGCTATTAACAATAAACAATTGACACCAACATTGGACCACCAATTTATCCATTCTTCTCCATTATATAATTTCAATAGATTTTGCAATACACATCATAATGTTTTGTTGAGGAAATGATCAACCTATCCAACTATTGATGATTTTTTAACTACCATCTAATTCCTATTTCTAATGCCTCATTGATGATATTTATACTTTACATATATACATTACATTTTTTAGGGTTATGACCCTTCATATTACACCATGCAACTCTTCATTTAATCATTGTCTTTGAAAAATTAAAATAAGTCAACTTTAATCCTCATCTTTGTAATCTCCATGAAAATTTATTCTAATGATCTTTTTTTGCTGGAAACTTCATTTTTCACCCATTAAATATAAAAATAATCACCTTCTTTATAGCTCTTTTAGTAAAAAATATTCCATTTATATCTTGCTTGGTTGAAATATTTCACCCAATTTAATAAATTACTCCTTGGGTAAAATAATTACCTTCTCCATCATTCTTTAAATCATTTTAATTCCTTGGAGGAATTTTTTACTTCCTAGTGAAAAAATTTGCACTTCAAATAACCTCTCAGTGAGATATTATAATTGCACCTTTATTTTATTGAAAATAATCCCACTATGATTATTATTTTAAACAAATCTCCATTCCGTATTTTCACCCATCAAATAATATTTTACTTCAAGGAAAAAATTTGACATAGGGGATTAATAAATCTTCATAAAGTGCTTGCCACATGTAAGTGAAAATCATTCACATTTTACGTTATTGGGTGATCGGTGGAACTAATGCTTCACTCTTGCTGATAATCAATTTTCTCCCTGATATGCTTAGTCAGGCCATTGGTGGGAGCACAACCCTTTTCTTGCCGATGTAACATTCTCCTTCCGATGAATTCCTCAATGCCAACCATTTTTCCCCTTTTGTTCTTCTCGGGGCATTAGAGGGACTACAACCCTTTTCACTCCAATAAGTTAAAGTCTCTTTGATATTTTATTCATTTAGGGTTTTCTCCTCTATTCCTCTTGTGAAGCACAACGATGTCTCTTTTTGCGGGATTTCAACACTTCTCCTAGGTTTGCTAGGATTTTTCACAAGGCTGCTTTGGATTTCTATGAATTTTTGAGTAGCCTTTGTGTAAGTGTGATCACTTTCTATTCAGGGTCAAGCTTGTCCAATAATGCACTTTACAAAACCCTTGTAATTCCTTCAAGAATCTATTCAATCCAAGCCTTCTCGATAAAGAGAAGTGTGCATCCTTCCCAAAATTCATAATTCTTTAGCGTAATCCCTATTTGTGCCAAATTAAGAGCTTTAAAGCAGGGTATAAGAATTCATCAAAGCAAAATCAAAAGTGGACATGCATTGGATGAATTCAATAGGAGTTTCCCTCATTAGAGTAACCTAGATAGTCAACGAGATTTGAGGAACCCACTCCAATCATACATGTCTCTCTGATACAATTAATCTCTTGTTTTATTGGTGAAAGTATGCATGTTTCTCCCTAATAAAGTTTCCATCAGCATGATGCATGAGCTTAGCGTGATTTGAAAATTTCCCTCAGACTAGCTTGCTTTTGCCAATAAGTTTTTCATTGGTGAAATGTTATGCATTGTCTCAAATTGTTTGAGCTAAGAGAAGCTATTGCACTCTGATTATAATATTCCCCATTTATAATCTTGACAATATCTATTGCATCATGATAAGGTGTTCACCTCGATAGATTGGGTCAATCTCATTATTGCAAGATCAACATAGATCAACCCAAGAGAAATGGTTGTGAGTGTAACAATATCTATTAAAATAGGGGAAAATAATCTAAGCACATATTCTGCTTCTCATCTACTATTTTCCTATTGTGAAGTGGACAAAGTAGTATGTTGTGTATGAAGATATTCTCTAACCAATCAGATCACCAAATTCTTCAAAAGGTAGCAACTGAAGCTCATTACCAATGCGACTATACATTCAATTGCCTCTTATTGTGAAAATTGCGAAATAATTTCAATGTCCAAGTGGAATGTCAAAATATGAATTCCTTGCATCTCATTCACTTTGTGCCACTTTGATTGTCTCTTTTGTTTCAAGCCAATCATTCATTTTTAGTCCCATGATACTAGGTATAGATGAAGCATTGGATGAGTTTTTACCCTCCTTAAGTGCATTCCAAATTTCGTATTTTATAACTCATTGATTGCTCCAATCTACAAAAATTTATATCATGACATTCACTTATGGCACATCCTCTTCATCTACACTTTTTATTTTATCTTCTGGCTGCATAGGGTATTTCCCATGTCATATATATTCTACCATATTGAATACTTAGAAAGCATGATGATGCTAGGCCAACAAGGATTATTACAGTCCACCTTGAAATTTTAGTTGAAAGGATAAAGATAAGTATAAAACGGAGCTAGAAAAAGCTTGTGGGTACGCTTAAATACTTTAGAAGGAGATAATACCCAAGGGATACCAAACAAATGTATTCACAAAAAAAGCAACCTAGCTCACATAATCAATGTCTTAACACCAATTTGAGATATGTTTTTCCTGAGCATAAGATAAATAGGAGGCTATTTTCTAGTGATGTTACCATAAACACTAAAGTTGTGAAAATCCAAATAGGTCCATACAAGTCTAGATTATGTTGAATCTTTTCAAAAGAGTTCCCATAGTTCTTTTGAAGTAAGGCCTGTATGATGCAATACTAAAAATTCTTTCCATCCACTTTGTACTTATTCACTACCTTTCCCTCCATATTATCCCACATTTCAAGTATTCAGGATGTTCAACTTTTCCTTCTCTATAGTTTTATATTTCTCAAACTTTCTCCTCTTGGTGACATGATTTAAGATTGCTGTTAAGGCTTGTTTTTCAGTCCACAAAGGTCTATATGATCCATTATCAAGGTCTGTATTATAGGGGATATAGTTGGCTTGGTGCATTAAAAGGGTTTTCTATCTTTTAAGAACTTAGAAATGATGTGCTATCATACTCATCTTGTGAGGTGCAAGTTATTTTTTCACTATGAATTTTATCCACCCAATCAATACTGTCCTAGTTCCAATTATTGATGCCATCTTATTTAGTTTCTTTGTCAAACACCTATTAATGGTCTCATCTTCATAATCCTTTTGAGAATTACCTCAAGTGATTGAATCTTATGGTACTTTATTTCTTGCAATTATTCCATCAAAACCAAAAATATGCCTTGAACTAGAGTGGGTATTTTATTAAAACTTATTTTCTATCTTGCAAAGTGACAAAAAAGATCAGGTTGCCTCCAAAATTGCTTCAAAAAAATGATCAAAACTTCTCCTTGAGCCATAAAAATGATCAAACAATTGGGAATGAAGTTATTAGGATTGAAAACTGTTAGTGCTCAAAGTTGCTTATTTAGCATTTTCTAAAAATTGCCACTATCAAACTCAACTAAAACCCATCAACTTCCCCTTTTGAAAAAACATCAAATATGAACTTGGGAAGCTATAACTTGGAGGATTGGTTCATTTAGGATCCATGAATAGGTATGTAAAAGGTTTTTTCATCAATATTATTCATTCACAAGATATCAAAATTCAAACTTGACCCCTTTGCAGGTGTTCTAGAAATGTAGTCTTCAAATTGAGTAAAATCCATTTAGTTTTGGTTTTGAAAAAATACCAAATGATGTCCTAAAGCTTTGAAAATTCACATGGATGCACATTGAGATGGGGAGAATTTAAAGAACCAATTGATTTATCTTGACAATCTTCCAATTGATAAATATTGTCTCCCAAAATTGATGTACTTGGTAGATTTTACTGTGTAGACAACAAACCTTCGCAAAACCCTTCAACTTGGTATTTTGAAACCTTGTTAAAACTGATCAATCAAAGCTAAAATCAGGTGTGCATGCTCTCATATGTTAGATAAACATTCTTGCAAGGAAATTTTGTGTGAAAATAAACAAGCTTCCAATTATGATTTTTCAAAGTGGGTCATTTGATCAGATTTTTTAGCTATACTTTTGAGTGCTGAAATCAAAATTTTCATGGGAACCTAAAATTTTACAAGAATTTGCACCAAATTTTAGGCTCCAACACCATCGATCCACTGAACTAATGCATCTCCATATGCATCTAGTTTAAGAAAGGACAGGCAATGACCCCTAACTTCTCTCAAAGATACTCAAAGGTATCTTTAGGAAGAGCCTTTGTAAATATATCAAAATTTTGATCCTTCTTCAGAACATAATCAGGCTTTACTACTTCATTCTCCATGACCTCTCTCAAGAAATGATACGTGATAGATATATGCTTTGTCCTTGAGTACATCACTAGATTCTTTGAAATGATAATTGCACTTGTGTTATCATATAAGATGGAAATAGGATCATCATACACCACTGTGATATCTTTCAATATCTGTTTCATCCATAGAAATTGTGTACATCAAGATGCAACGTGAATATACTCAGCGTTAGTAATAGACAAGGAAATTGAATCTTGCATTTTACTCAACCATGCCACCAATCTGCAACCAATAAAGAATACACCACCACCTATACTTTTTCTTTCATCTACACATCTAGCCCAATCTGCATTGATATAAGTACTTAGTGTAAAGTTAGTATCCATAGGATACCATAAACCATAATCCAGAGTGCCATTCAAATATTTGAATATTCTTTTAACAATAACATGTGTTTCCTTAGGATCTTCTTGAAATCTAGCCACAAGATAGACAACATGCATAATATTTGATCTAGTAATAGCCAAATACAATAGTCCACCAATCATAGATCTATACTTACTCTTACCAACCTTAGGTCAATCATCATATTTACCCAATTTACAACCGATCACCATAGGAGTACATACCGGTTTGGAATCGTCCATCCCAAACTTCTTCAACATCTCTTTCACATACTTAGACTATGAAATAAAAATTCCTTTCTTTGTTTGATTGATTTGTAGCCCAATAAATAAATCCATCTCTCCAAACATAGACATTTCAAATTCTTTTTCATCTCTTCCACAAACAACTTACACATAGTTTCATTCCCACCAAAACTAATGTGATCAACATATACAACTATAATCAAGATTTTGTCGTTTTCAATTTTAAAATATAGATTACTATCTACCATACCTTTGTTGGAACCTTGTTGAATCAAATACCTATCTAACCTTTCATACCAAGCTCTAGGAGCTTTCTTCAATCTATATAAATCTTTCTAGAATCTACAAACCATATCTGGTTGATTTGACAACTAAAATCATTTCGATTGTTCCATGTAGACCTCTTCTTCTAGCTCACCATTCAAAAATGTAGACTTGACATCCATCTGATAGACCTTGAAATATTTATGAGAAACAAATGCTAAGAACATCCTTATAGCTTACATTCTAGCCACTAGAGCAAAATATCCTAAAAATATATGCCTTCTACTTGTGAGTAACCTTTACACATAAGACTTACTTTGTTTTTGACCACTTCTCCATTCTCATTCAACTTATTTTTGAATACCCACTTTGATCCAATAATGTTTTAATTTTCTGATCTTGGGACCAATTCATAAGTTTGATTCTTCTCAATCTACATAAGTTATTCTTTCATAGCTTCCATCCAATGTTCATATTTACATTCTTCTCTTATAGTCTTCGCTTCAATCTTAGAAAATAAACACATTTACTTCAGTAGTAGCTCTACTTCTTATCAATACTCCTTTTATAGTCTTATCTCCAATGATCTAACTTTCTGAATGATTCTTCTATAGGTATCTAGGTGTCTTAGGGGACACCACCAGAGCTTGTTCTTCTCTTTCTTTTTCTTCATTCTACTTCTCTTTCTCATCCTTTTCCTGTTCCTCCACAATTTCTTCAATTCTTACGTAATCAGGTTCATCAGATACATATCCATCAATATCAATTGAATTCTTCATTGTTTCATCAACCTTGACATTTGCACTTTCTACAATATTTCCCTATCTTTTATTGAAACATATATAAGCTTTTATTTTAGTAGAATATCCAAGAAAAATTCCTTCATCTCTTGCATCAAACTTTCCTAAAGTTTCTTCATCTCTTCTAATATCACATTTGCTTCCAAATACCTTGAAATACTTAACAGTAGGAATTATTCCATACCATAGCTCATAGGGGGTCTTTGTACTATTTTCTCTTGCTTGAACTTGATTGAATACATAAAAAATAGTATGAATAGCTTATGTCTAGTAAAATTTTGGTAAACTAGCCTCAGTAATCATTGATCTAGTAGCCTCTTGAACTATTCAGTTCTTTCTTTCAATAACTCCATTCTACTAAGTAGTTCTCGGAGCAGATAAATGTCTTTTTATTCCATGCACTTCAAAAAAACATATTAAACTCAAGGGAGGTGAATTATCCACCTCTGTTAGACCTTAAGCATTTTATCCTCAAATTCACTTCATTTTCAACCATCGCTTTGAATGTCTTGAATCTATCTAATGCATCTGATTTCTCTCTAAGAAATGTAACCCATTTATATAGAGAGTAATCAATAATCAAAAGCATAAAGTACCTTTCACCTTGTAGACTTCTCACTCTTATAAGACCATAGAGATCTTTATGAATTGAATCTAGTAGTCTAGTAGTAGATTATTCCTTTGATCTGTAATGGCTTCTAGCTTGCTTTCCAAACTAACAATCCCTACAAATAGCATTAACAGGTTTTGTAATCCTTGGTAAATCTCTCATGGCCTGAATTTCACTAATCCTCACCAAGTTATCAAAATTCATGTGATACATTATTTGATGCCACAACCAATTGTCATTAATCCAAGTCATAAAGCATCATCCATCAACACCCTTAAGTTGATAGATATTTCCTTTAGATTTCTTTCCTGTAGCAATCACTATTTTAGATCCTTTCCGGATCTCACATCTCTCATCCTCAAACACAAGATTATATCCTTTACTACACATCTTTACAACACTCAAGAGATCATTCCTTAAACCATCAACACAATAGACATCATCAGTACTATGCTTGCTATCAAAACTTACTTAACCCATCCCACAAATTTTAGCACTAGTATCATCACCAAACATAACCAAGCCTCCATCATATTTTTCAAGTTTAACAAACTTAATCTTATCACTAATCATGTGATGTGAACCACTACCAACAATTCAATAGTTCTTTTCTTATTTAGCATGTAGGGAAGAGATAACAATACCTTCATTTTTTCCTTTGCTGGAGGGTATTCCTTCACCTATTTTTTAGAATTAGTAGAAGTAGGCTAATCTTTTATAGCCAAGAACAAGCATTCATTGTCATTAGGATCTTCATAATCAAAATCCACATAAGATATACTAGCATTCTCGTTCACATAATATGTTTTATTGATCTTCTTATCATCCTTTTCTTTCTCATATCTTTGTTTATTCCTCTTAGCTCTTTCTGGACACTTTGTAGCATAATGACCTATTTCTCCACAGCTAAAGCATTTAAAGGGTAGCTTACCTTCATACTTTCCAGAGCCTTTCCTCATCCTTCTCAAAAAGTTAGAGCTTCTACTTCATCAAGATTTTCTTCATTTGGATCTTTAGCTTTTGTAGCCTTAAAAGCAATCCTTGATTTGAATCCATTTCTCAAATTTGGCTTCCTCATCTCATAAGATGTCAGAGATCCCAACAATATATCTTTAGTTAAGTCTTATAATCTATACTCTATTCAATAGCACATACCTTTTCACTGTAAGCATCATGGAGAGTTCTAAGAATCTTCTTTACAATCCTAGTTTCATCTACAGTAGCACCACACCCTTGCATTCTAGCTACTATCTCATCCAATCTTTGTACACAAGCTTTAACATTCTCATCTTTTGACATATGTAGGAGCTCAAACTATGTTTCCAAATTATCAAAGTTTTCCTCTTTGAACCTTTAATCACCTTCATGCAACCTTTCTAAAACATCCCAGACCTCCTTAGTAGTCTTCATATTTTGAACCTTAATCAACTCAAAATGCACAAGAATGTTCTTCAAAATGTACTGGGTATGTGTAGGTTAATGGTGGGCCAAAAAGTGGCAATGAGGAAAAAAACACGTCTTTCATCGACTGAAAAAATGCGAAAAGAACGTGTTGAATTTTTCTAGGCTCAGGTGTCACCTTCCTAACACCAAACCTACTTTTAAAAATCAGATATCCAATCCAAATCGGATATCCAATTTGTAAAAAGCATATATTAAAAACTGTCGCTTTTTTGAAGTCATTCGGCTGAGAAGAACTGGTGGGCGCATAGTGCATCCATTGTTCACGTAACAGATATCCAATTTAGGCTAAATTCGATTTGGAAAGGTAAGTTTTTTTATTTTTATTTGATTTGATTCAATTTTGATTTAGATTTGAATAATTTCATATGGTTTTTTGTTGATTTTTTTTAAAAAATAGGGTTTTTGATTGAGTTTTTGTGAAAAAATTGAGTTTAGAATAGATTTTGATAAAAAAATGAATGTTTTTTGTGGATTTTTTTCACAATAGGGTTTTTGATTGAATTTTTAAGAAAAAATTGAATTGATAATGAATTTTGATAAAAAAATGAATGTTTTTTGTGGATTTTTTTTCAAAATAGGGTTTTTGATTGAATTTTTATGAAACAATTGAGTTCAAAATAGATTTTGATAAAAAAATGAATGTTTTTAATGGATTTTGATTTAAAAATAGTGTTTGATTTATATTGTCTAATTTTAGATTAATTATGTTTTAAATTTAATTAGGCATTATGGCTGTTGAAAATGAGAATGCACAAATTCCACCAGTT
Organism: Sequoia sempervirens; assembly: GCA_007258455.2. Lineage (NCBI taxonomy): Eukaryota > Viridiplantae > Streptophyta > Pinopsida > Cupressales > Cupressaceae > Sequoia > Sequoia sempervirens. Next base: position 12,656 of record VDFB02084106.1, on the reverse strand, counting down.
GAAAATGAAAATCCACCAGCTGAGAATCAAAATGTAGAAATGCCAAATGCTCCACCACCTCCGTAGCCATCAATTGAAGACTTAATTCATGAAAAATTGGAGCAATTGAGGGGCATTTGTGATGTTTATAAGAAAATCCCTCGATTATCCCAAATGTCAAACACATTGATAGGAATAATTACAAATGTAGAAACCCTCTCCACCCAACATAATGCCTTTCATTCGTGGCGAGAAACCATGAAGGAATATTATGCATGTGGATTGTCTTATGATGATGTGAAAGATATCCAAATAACAAAATCCCAAATAGCCTCTTTATTTATTAACCCCAGCACTGGTTTTCCAGTTAATGCTAACAAGCCAAAACTTTCTATAAAATGGTGCACACATAGGGGCATAGTAGATAACTTTTGGGATCGTTGGTGTATGGTTTTTGATAAACCACCCAACAATAATCTTGATGTACCTTTTTACTTTATTAAAAAAATATATGTTGAGTTTTTGTTAGGGCGTCATGTCAATTACTTTGACATTAAACCCTTCCAGGGCATTGGTAGAGGTATGCCTCAGGATAGGCCAGGGGCAGCTAGAGTAGTTAGGCGCCCATATGTTCCCCATCCTCCCCTTCCTCCGCCACCTCTAGTACAACATCCAGATATTGTGGAGGATGCATCCACATAAACTATCCAGGCCATTCACTCTTTGAGTGGTCTTTTGGTTTCCCATGCTTCTTCAGTAGCTCAACCATAGTCTAGTGATCTTGGTGATGGATCTAGTGCTGCTGCATCATCCTCCTCAGGTCCACATATTTGTGTGCCACATATTTACAATATGTGCTAGCAAATATGTTTGGGCCCTGTTGTACAACCCCCTGAGCATCCATTAGACACTTCTGATTATGACATCCAAGATGTGGATATTATAGCAGATCACACATAGGGGAGTGGAGCACACCCTACAGAGTCCTCTCTTGCTAGAGAGGTGGACATTGGAGTAGTTACACAGGTAACATTTAAGGTGTAAATTCATAACTTGCATTTTTTTAAAAATGAATATTAATAAGAGATAGCATCAAGTACTAATATTTATTTACATGGTCTATTTATAGTTAATGTCTGAGGAGGAGCTCACACAGGTGACTAATAACACCCTTAGGGCCATTTCATTTGGCCTTGACACACACACAATATGTATTTTTGCACTCACTCATTTACATTTTTTTACTGTATATTTGCTTGTCATTTGAATTGTCAATAATGAAAATATATATTAACTTATATGTTTATCTTACTCTCTGCTTGTAGGAAACACCTAGTGCGAGTGAGGTGCGATGCTCTCTAGACTATGGAGGCATAGTGTTAGATAAGGGAAAGGTAATTGAACTCAAATTTGATAGAATTAAAATTTATAAGATATTTTATTGATTATGCATACAATGGCATAGATTCGTAGTTTCATATGTACTTGTCATTTTTATGTACAGGCGGTTGTGAGCTATACATCATTGTTGATAAGTTCCACAAAAACTAAAGGAGTAGGTATTCAAATGCCTGAAGGAGGAGGTGTTGAAACACCTCAAGGAGGAGGTGTTGAGACACCTAAAGGAGATACAAAAAAAGGTCAACCTAAAGAGGTGTGTGTTTATTTTATTTTGTGCTTGGTAAATATTTTCTTATTACTGACAATTCTATGCTAACTTGGATCAATTTCATGTTCTTGTTCACATATATAGATTGACGTTAGAAAAGTTGGTTTGGTTAGTTATTTGAGAGGGGTATATTCTAGGACTCCTGACCTTCAAAGAGACGTGTATTTCAGGTAATCAGGATTTCAATTTTAGAGTTCAATTATAATTCAATGTGTATTGATTTTTATATTAATTATTCAATTTTAAATTATATAGTATAACTAATCTCAATTGTGGTTTGAATTTTTCTTGTGCAACTACCTTCAGAGCCAACGAGTGTTTCAAAGAGGCTCCATTTTGATGATCCACCAATAGTTTAGGATGGGATATAAATTTTGGCATGTAAATTTTGAATAGATATCGAGATGACATATGCCACATATTGTAAAACTTTGTTTGAGTTGGTGTTGATGCCATTTTTGTATATGGACATACACTTGATTATTGGATAATTTGATATATATAGAAGTTGACAATCAAAATTTAGTTTCCTCCTCATGTGCATGATTAAATTGTTTGAAGCAATGGTTAAATATCAATGTACAATAGCATAAAAAGAATGGTTAAATATTATGTCTAGTTTATATTCATATTGCTGATTACATTGCATTGCACATCTTTCAAACTCAAAGCATTATTTCACATTGCATAAGTAACAACTAGATACTCATATGATTAACCCTACACCATCTGATTTTCTTCTTTGTCAACTTTCCCATGCCTTAGTAAATTTGGTGGTCCATTTGTAACCATCAATTTTTTTATATAACATAAATTCACCTTTTTCAAAAAATTAATATGGCTAGACTCCCATATGAATACTAATAATATATCATATGACCATTCTTCATATACTTACTGGCACTTTGTGTCTTCTTAGATGAGCCAAAAGTTGTTGCCCAACTACCTCTGCCTTCATCAATGTTCCATATTTTAATCATTCCATCCCAAGATGTTGTGACCATTTGTTGACTAGAAGATTCAATTATTTGCAGGCATGAAATGACATCATCATGCACTTTGACCTAGAAATTTAGGAAAAGAATAATATTAAAAGTTGTGAGCTTTGTGAAAAATAGATGTTTATCTGACTGCAACACCATCTAAATATGGATTCTTTTAGAAAATAAAAAGCAAGACAACTTTTAAACAAATAATTTAATCACAATGTATTTTTCACAAAGAAAATTTGTATAAACCGCTTCTCCATAATGGCTAGTATAGAAAATAATTGCATTGGTAGAACAAAACTCCAAAACATTTCTGATTTCCTTGATTAATTAAATCTTAAGTAGAATCCCCACAATAATTATGTTTTACATAAACCAATAGGAAAACAACATTGCTTGGAAAGTGCATCTCTAATATTTTATATTCCTTGTACAATAATTTAAATACATTTGAAGAAGTTATATGAAAATATAGCTTCTTAAATTCTTCTTTAATTTGAAGGTTAGTTTTGATAGTGAGTAATTTATTTCATAGATGGATTTTAGTTTTGTTTGATTGTTGTGCACTACACTTTCTTCTATAAATAAAATGAGACATGCTAATGCACATTTTCACTATAATTTCTCTATTTTTTCCTCAACATATCTCTCTCTTGGGCTTTGATACAACCCTGTTAGGGCCTATCCTAATCACATTTAGCCCAAATCAAAAGGAAAAGTTCATGCATTGCTTCTCCCTACACTAGCAGACCCTGGCTGGAGGTTTTATTTGATATTGTCAACAAACATACATTTGGTTGTCTGAATGAATGGGGGAGTTACAACCTTCCCAATCAAGAGGTCATGACTTGTCAGAACTGATTAAAGCAATTCAAGACTTATGTCATAGGATGAGAACATTTGACCATAGGCTCAATGATAAATGCAATGATCCTTAACTAAATTATTCATACAAATTTCTTAGATTTGGAATAATTCAATGAAAATCAGCCAAAACATTTAAACAAGATATTTAGATCTAAAACATTCACATATGATAAATAGATCTACACATATAAGTTGGTTGGAATAGAGTATTTAATTCAAATAACTCACTTCATGATTACAATTTTTTTGCTTCAATTGTTTGCTCATAACCAAGATTACAATGATCAAAAAAAAATTTAGAAAAATATTGGGATGCTGAAATCCACTATGCTTGGCATACAGATGCAACCTTTCTGTGAAATTTCCCTCACAAATCCAAACAAGTTTCATCCTCCAAACTCTAGGAAACCAATGGGGTTTCGTCGAAAAATCTCCATAACCTAAGGGTTTTTGTCCTTAGATTCAACAAGTGAACACAAGTGTCTGACTTTGCAATTTTGGATTTGTTGAGATGATGTCAAAAGATTATCCAAACTAATGAAGTTTTATTCCTTATATAGAGGTTGAAGGCCTAGCATGGGTCCAAAATTTCTTGCCATTTTCTCACATTCAAATTTGGGCTCATTAATTGCATTCTTGGTTAGTCGTGGTCATGGGTGGAGTCCATTCAAATGGTGAGGTTTTGTGAAAGTGCATGCTTGAGTGTGGAGATATAGGGAAATGATTGCTTTAAGTTCAAGCAAATAATTATCCCAAGGTCTAAGATCAAGGGTTCAGGCAATGGGATTCTTGGGTGTTAGGACACAAGACAATGGGAATCTAGGGGTTTGAGGATTAGGATACCCCATTGGCTCTTGTACAAACATAAGACATCATCAAAAGGCCCAAAGATCCAAAGAGGAATGTATGGTTTGAGAAGTGGTGGTCAAGGTATTAGGGTGTTATGCGAATGGAAAGGAAAAATTTCAAAGGCCCACAAGAGAAGGAAGTGGGAGGTGGAGGCACAAGGAATGAAAGAAATGCATGATAGTATTAGAGAGTCTGAAATCCCACCCAAAGTAGGAAAGTGGCCCATCTTTCAAAATAAAAGCATTATTTTTTATTATTGTTACATTGGTCTTGAGAGTGGTAGCTTAATATAGGTGTTTGAAGTGATTTAGAGGTCGGTTTTATAGACAGTTTTAGGGTAGTTAAGGTGTTTGAAGTGATTTAGAGGTTGCTTTTAGAGAAGAGAGATGTTGAAGAGTACATCAAGTCAGTGAGAACCGAAGTGTAATGTGTTTTAGTTTGTGGTACTCCTTTGTTTCTCTATAGATGTGTGATAAATTATTAGTTCAATGATGTTGAACAATTTTAGAAAAAAGAAAGTTGTGTCACGGTCCGCATTCAATCCAACGAGCAAAAATCAAAGCTCAGCCTATTGGAATGAAAATGTTTGTTTGCAAAACAAATGAATAAGAATGAGGTAGTTAAGGTGTTTGAAGTTATTTAGAGGCCACTTTTAGGGTGGAAGGCTTAAAAATCCATTTTAAATGCACAAAAAAGAATGAAATTACTTCAAACCAAGTTTGTGAAGAAGTTAACTATGTTGCGCACTAGTTTCCCTTAAGAGTCCAAAGTGCTAAAAGGAAACAATCTTTGAAGGTCTATTTCTCAGAGAGTGTGATGCTTACAGACTCTTTTTCCAAGGATATGGCATCATGTTGGGACCACCTAAAAAAACCTCTCTCAGTTTTTTCTATCTCAGAGGCATTTTCCTGTGGTGAGGACTTTTCAGTGGAGGGAAAAGTTGCTAGATGCAAGCAGTGTAAAGTTGCAAAGTGGTGCAACTTTCATTCCATAGCTCATACAACCAAAAAGAAAGTTCCAACACATCTAGATGGGTACGTTTACGCTAGGGATGGTCCTCTCTTGCACCCAAATATGCCGAATCACTCCGAGCTACATTGGATGGGCGATTTCCCTTAAGAGTCCAAAGTGCTAAAAGGCAACAATCTTTAAAGGTCTATTTCTCAGAGATCATGATGCTTACAGACTCTCTATTTGAGGCTATGGGATTGTGTTGGGACCATCTACAAAAACCTCTTTCAGTTTTGTTAGAGCCTTTTTTGGTTGTCTTTCAGGTTCTTCTTGTGTGCCCTTGTTTTTCATTACAAATCCTTGGCTTGTGAGTTTTATCTATCTTTTTAGCACGTGGGTTAAATGGGCTCCCACAAGGGTTGAGCCCAGCATGCTAGTTTTCATCTCTTCGTTGGGGCGGCCTATGTTAGGGTTTTTCCTAGCTTTTCTTTTCCCCATTTTTGGGCTTTTAGTTTGATTCCCCTTTCTCTTTTGCTTGCCTTGCCTTTTCTTTTGTTTTATCAGAGGCGGAATGGATGCTTGAATGGAACTAGAACTTTTCCAAATTCTGAAGTTCTAATTCCTGTTCACGCATCCGTCTCGGTTCCGATTTCGTGTGATTGGAGTTTCATTTCCTTTCTGCCCTGCGTTGGTCGCTGGTCGTTTTCCTCTCTGCATTCTTCCCTTTGTTTTTTGCTTTATTTCCTTTGGCAGGTGTGGGATCCAAATGAGAACAGGTTTTGGAACCTTTTCAGGGTTCCAGTTTTAGGTTTTGTTCTGCTCCCGTCTCCCTTCCTTTGTATTTTGTGGAGGTGGATCCGGGTCGGGTTTTGGTCTTGGATGGTCATTTTGGTTTTCGTTTCTTCCCCCACTCCGGCTCTGACTCCATCTCTTTCTTGGTTCCGGCTATAACTTTGTTTGGTTCCCGTTCCACTGGCTTTTTGATTCATTAACCTACCTGGCTGGTACACTTGCAACTTAAGTTCCCCTCGAGCCCCTTTGTCTCATCGTTAATCGGCCCCTGGTTACCTTTTCCACTGGCTCCCCACTACTAACTTCTTTCGTTGCGTAGGTCTTCACCTTTCGCCTAGCGGTTAGGTCCTAACCACCTCTCGCCCTCCACACAGTTGCTAGCGGTCCATGCTTTTCCTTCCGCGCAGACAGCGTGCACCTGCCAAGTGTCACTGGGGCTCACCTAATTCGCCTTCGCTGTGATGTCACCCCGATCCGGCCATCTCTCCCCAACTTTACGATGCATTCGATGTGATATGGGAACTTCGGCGAGATGTCTTCCTAACTTCCTTTTGTTTGGCTGATATGTTTTGCTGACTTGGTAGCCTCTTGCTGACTGTGTTCAGTGATTGATATAACGTGTTTTCTTCAGCCAGATGTCTCCTTGACCTAATGATGTCTTGTCAATTCGATGAGCTCCTCGGTGTGACTTCATGCCATTTGCTCGCTATCGCCCTGATGTCTTCTCAACACCGCTTTCTCTTGCTGATGGTGTTTCTTGTTGGGGTGTCAATATGATCTCTTGCCGATTGTGCCTTCTCTTGCCGATGTGGAATTGTTTTCGTTGTGATGTTTGGACGAGTGTGCTTGGTCTTGCTGAATGGTATGTTTGCTCGATGAAACATTGGGTTCTTGGCGTGTTGTCTCCCCAACTCCGCGGTGTCACTACGACTGGTTTGTTGGAAGTTGTGGCCGACGTGGATTAAACTAGGGATGCGTTTATTGTGGTTGGTCACTTGGCCTGTGGCTCGAGAATGAAGACAATGAAGATTTCACAGGATTGGCATGATGACCCCGATTTGGTCTTGAGCCTTGATTGTTGGTGCTGGTTGGTGCGACAAAGATCAAATTAATTGCAAAATTAGGGCAACAAACTGTCTGGTGAGGAGAGGTGATTGAAATGGCTAGCTTCTGCATTTATGGCCTCTGGATTCATGATGATCACACCCATGGATTTCCTGGGATGGAATGATTGGTGTACCTTCCTAGTTTGACTACCATGGCCTTCCATCCTTGTACCTGCTTCTTCTGACCTGATCGGATATGCATCGAGATTTCCCTGGGATCACTTGGCACAAAGTATTTAATGATATTCGGTGAAGCTGGTGAGGCTGGTGACATGGCCTATGAGCTGTGTTGACTAGTCATTTTGTCTGATGACATGTAATCTCATCTGGCCGGTTGCTTGTTGCTTCTCCTATTCCTATAAAGGAGAATTTCATTACCAGATGTAGGGGTTCCGAACTTTGGTGTTCAGTTCCACTTTCTGAGTTCTAGGATTGGTCTGAGATAGGTTAGGGTTTAGTCTTGAGTCAATATTGAGTCTGTAAGCTGTAGAGTTTGAATTTCTCTGTAAATGCAATCAGTTTGTACAAGGAACACATGAATACACTTGTCTCTCATGCATACATCATTAGATTGTCTCCACATTTGTATGCTTTTAATCATTTGAATGAATGGAATATAGTGTCTTTATTCATCTTCTTGTATTTCACAAGTTTGTGTTGTTTGTTGATAGGTCTACTTCAAGGAAGTGGTTAAATCCTTTGAATAGATAGCAGTGATTACTTGTTTGCAGGTTGGATTTGGGGAGTAGAGTCTAGTCGATACAAGAGTCTGGATTGTCAGTGTAAGGCATTGACAGTTGATGCAAGGCATCAACAAAACAAGATCCACTGATTGAGCTCTGTTTGCAGATGAATTCCATCTTTTGTGTGTGACTCCATGACCCTGGATTAGGCATTGATCTGTCTTGTGGCCTTGTTCCTCTTAGAAACCTTTTAATCTACAAATTATTGAATATCTTTTTTTTTGTATGTGTCCTACCTCCTCGTTGCTTCAAGGTTGAGCTACTGAGAATCTAGCCCCATTTGAGGTCCTCAACGCTTGACATCAGGAGTTATCTGCTATAAAAAGAAATGTCTGGTCTTCTTTAAGGCATTGTGTGGGTACACCCGCCCTGGTTCTGTAGACCCTAAAGTGAAAAAGATTTCAGTCTAGCGCTGAATCTTGTCAGTTGGTCTAGGTCCTCTGAGCTGCCCTTGATTGGAGATGGATACCCCATAGGTAGAATAGGAGACAAACTTGGTTTACAAGAAAAATTACTAATGAGATGGCAACTCTGCTAGGGAGTTACTCAGAAATCTGGTTATAAAGTGCCATATCAAAAGAGTCATATCAATTGCCATGTTGGTTATGTTCAAATTTTGAAGAATCTTAGGCCTGGAGAAAAGTTTTGTTGCAGTGAACTTGAAAGCTACAAGATCTATGGTGCTTTGTCGGATGGAGAAAGATTTACATGTAAGTGAGCTTCATACCATTTGAAGCTTAGTCCTTTGCAAAGAGGTGGTGACTTTGTCAAGGTGGACCTGCTGAATATTTGAAGATAGTTCCATGGCTGCAACGTTCCTAGGTATTCTTCATGCTTTTGAACATTTAAAAGAACTTTAGTTCCCTTATTTGGTGAGATCAAGCACTGTCATCAAGGGATATTTGAATATTGCAACTAGATAGTTGTAGAGGTATAGGTTTCATTTGCAAGATGCATTATTGTCCTATTTCTCCCTCTACAAGCTCTGATACCATGCTTAGGGCACAGTCCTATCTTCATAAAAGGGTGTATGATAGTGAAAGATACAACCCTTTGGATTTTGATAAAATCCAGGGTTACCCACATGCTGCCCCTAGGGGAATCAATAAATATTTACCCAAGTTTAAAGGTGGTGTTGAGGAATCAGCATCAAGACATATGCAATTTTTCATTGATTTCATGGAACACTGTCAGGTGGAAAAAGAGGATGTGGTCATGAAGCTATTTGTCAGATTTTTAGAAGGTGTGGCTAATGATTGGTTCACTTGCTTTCCAGTGCACTCCATTGTTTTATGGTATCAGCTCAAAACTTTGTTCCTTGATACCTTTGGTGATGTATCTAGTCCTGATAGAGGTCAAGAAGAGGAAGAAGTGGTTGAGAGGGTAGGACAGAGTAGTAACCTACTAAGTTGTAAAAAAATATCAGATTTGCTAACCACAGAATATCAAAGGTTTGCACACAACTCTAGGTTGTTGTGGGAAACTCATATCGGTCTTGATGATGAGGACCTGCAGGATGCAAGGTATGATGCAAGTGATTCTGATGCCCCTTCTAATGGTGATCTTGCAGATCATGATGACACTGATTTCAATCTGAAATCAGATTGTGCTTCTGAACCAGAGTTGCTCAATGATGAGCAAGATTGGGATGATGATGACAGTTGGATAGCCCATGAGGATGAGTTAGAGTCCTTTGATGACTCTCATTGCCAGCATGATGAAGAACATAGCCAAGTGACAAGAGGAAGTGGGAGTAGTAGTTTAAATCATCATTGCACTAATGATGTGCCTCCTCCTACTGAAAATGATATAGAGCAGTCACAAGATGTGTTGAATGGTGAGTGTATCCCTTTGTATACACTTGATGAAGTTCTCACAAAATGTGACAATATGCAGAGCACTGGAGATAGTTGTTTTCAGCTTCAGGGTAATGAAAATAGTGAATATGATAGCCTTTTGTCACATAACAGTTAGCATTTTGAAAGTATGTCCGACTTTCAAATGCATAAGGATCATGTACATGTTTATAATGATGAATATGATAGCCTGTTGAGAGGTACTAACATGTTTTATCAGGTAGCTATTTGTGATCAGACTATGTTTTCATATGGTCTTGATCAGTATTCATAGATATTGCCACATGACACAAAATTAGACAATGAAGAGTGTGGCAATGATAAAGTTTATTGGGTCTAGTTGCCAGTTGAAGATAAAACTAAATAGAGAGTAAGTTTTCACTTGCACAGAGGCAATTAGGTACTTGTGTTTGCAGGGGTGCTATCATTCATGTTGTTGCAGTTTGGCAGAGGCAAGCATGAGTTAGGGGAGGCCAACTCATTCTACAGAATTGTATTTGACAGGGGTAAATGCTGGCCCTCATTTTCATTTGGTGGCCTGGTGTCATCAGATGAAACAAGGAATGAATAAATGGACTCTTGAATTGCAGGTTCATGGACAATTCTTGAGGGTGCTTCACCTAAAGCATATCTGTTTCCATGAACATTTAGTCTAGGGTTTTGGTCTTCTATTTATGTTTTGCTTTCTTTTTGTGTCTTCTGGCCTTGTCCAGGCTAGGTTTTTGGTGTGTTTTGGGTCTCTCCTTTTCTGGTTTGCTCTCCCCGAGATCTGGAATCTTGCTATGCCCACGGGGGGCATACATCCCCAATAGGAGCATATGTTAGAGCCTTTTTTGGTTGTCTTTCAGGTTTTGGTTGTGTGCCCTTGTTTTTCATGGCAAATCCTTGGCTTGTGAGTTTTATCTATCTTTTTAGCATGTGGGTTAAATGGGCTCCCACAAGGGTTGAGCCCAATGTGCTAGTTTTCATCTCTCTGTTGGGACGGCCTATGTTAGGGTTTTTCTTGGCTTTTTTTTCCCTATTTTTGGGCTTTTAGTTCGGTTCCCCTTTCTCTTTTGCTTGCCTTGGCTTTTCTTTTGTTTTATCAGAGGCAAAATGGATGCTTGAACGAAACTAGAACTTTTCCAAATTCTGAAGTTCTAATTCCTGTTCACGCATCTGTCTCGGTTCTGATTCCGCGTAATTAGAGTTTCGTTTCCTTTCTGCCCTACGTCGGTCGCTAGTCATTTTCCTCTCTGCGTTCTTCCCTTTGTTTTTTTGCTTTGTTTCATTTGGCAGGCGTGGGATCATAATGAGAACAGGTTTTGAAACCTTTTTAGGGTTCCAGTTTTAGGTTCTGTTCTGCTCCCATCTCCATTCCTTTGTCTTTTGCGGAGGCGGATCTGGGTCGGGTTTTGGTCTCAGATGGTCATTTTGGTTTTCGTTTCTTCCCCCGCTCTGGCTCTGACTCCATCGCTTTCCCCACTCCAGTTCTGACTCTGTCTCTTTCCTGGTTTCGGCTTCAACTTTGTTTGGTTCTCGTTCCGCTGGCTTTTTGATTCATTGACCTGCCTAGCTGGTACACCTACAACTTAAGTTCCCCCCGAGCCCCTTTGTCTCATTGTTAACTGGCCCCTGGTTACCTTTTCCACTGGCTCCCCGCTACTAACTTCTTTCACTGCGTAGGTCTTCACTTTTCGGCTAGTGGTTAGGTCCTAACCGCCTCTCGCCCTCTGCGCGGCTGCTAGTGGTCCATGCTTTTCCTTCCACACAGACGACATGTGCCTACCAAGTGTCATCGGGGCTCACCTAATCCACCTTCACTGTGATGTCACCTCGATCCGGCCATCTCTCCCCAACTTTACGATGCATTCGATGTGATATGGGAACTTCGGCGAGATGTCTTCCCAACTTATTTTTGTCTAGCCGATATGTTTCGTCAACTTGGTAGCCTCTTGCCGACTGTGTTCAGTGATCGATATAACATGTTTACTTCGGCCAGATGTCTCCCTGACCTGATGATGTCTTGCCGATTCAATGAGCTCCTCGGTGTGACTTCGTGCCCTTTGCTCACTGTCGCGCTGATGTCTTCCTGGCACCGCTTTCTCTTGTTGGGGTGTCGACATGATCTCCTATCGATTGTGCCTTCTCTTGCCGATGTGGCATTGTTGTCGTTGTGATGTTTGGCTGAGTGCACCCGGTCTTGCCGAATCATATGTTTGCTCGATGAAACATTGGGTTCTCGGTGTGTTGTCTTCTTGACTCTGCGGTGTCACATAGACTAGTTTGTTGGAAGTTGTGGCCAACGTGGATTAAACCAGGGATGCATTTATTGTGGTTGGTCACTTGGCCCATGGCTCGAGAATGATGATGATGAAGATTTCACAGGTTCGGCATGATGACCTCAATTTGGTCCTGAGCCTTGATTGTTGGTGCTGGTTGGTGTGACAAAGATCAAATTAATTACAAAATTAGGGCAACAAACTATTTGGTGAGGAGAGGTGATTGAAACAACTGGCTTCTACATTTATGGCCTCTGGATTCGTGACGATCGCACTCGTAGATTTCTTGGGATGGCATGATTGGTGTACCTTCCTAGTTTGACTACCATGGCCGCCCATCCGTGTACCTACTTCTTTTGACCTGATTGGATCTGCATAGAGATTTCCCTGGGATCACCTGACACAAAGTATTTAATGATATCCTATGAAGCTGGTGAGGCTGGTGATATGGCCTGCGAGCTATGCTGACTAGTCATTTTGTCTGATGACATGTAAGCTCATCTGGCCGGTTGCTTGTTGCTTCTCCTGTTCCTATAAAGGAAAATTTCTTGGCCAATTGTAGGGGTTCTAAACTTTGGTGTTTAGTTCCACTTT
>VDFB02084105.1:0-59409 GCA_007258455.2 Sequoia sempervirens | reverse complement strand
AAAAGAGGGTTTTAATTAAATAATTTGGCACTTAAAATTATGTTGTTTGGTCTCCAATAATCTGCCCAACAATGTCTCTTTCAATACTTGACAAACAAACTGAATTTTCAACACATTGAAGCCCCTGCGTAGTCTCTAAATGAAACCACCTGCAAATTAGCCAGGAAAGATCTTCCACTTTCGCAGCTAATGTCCCTTATGAAGGTTTTCATCCTCAAAAAGCCCTTGGAAGACAATGTCAACCAGCAATAACCTATTTTTTCCAAAATCCAGCATAGTGCAAAATGAGCTCCAAAACTTCTTTTCTTTGCCTCCTCAAACCCCACGCCCAACTTGGGAAATAACACTTTTTTTATTTAATTAAAAAGTCCTTAGATCTCCCCATGTAGGCGTCCTCTTTTTAAAAGACACATTAAATGTACTTTGAATATTTTCATTTATCTCCCCCTTGACATCCACATAAAGTCACTTTATAATAATTTAAATAATGCTAAGCTAAATATTTAATTTAACTTTTTAACATTAGCATTAAATAAAATAAAATAATATTCCTTGTTAAACTATCACCAAATCAACATTAAATGCATCCATCAACCAAATGTAAACAGAAACACTGTCAACTAACCAAGTCGGTGTATCACTTACTAAAAATAGTAAAAACAGACTAAGTGCTCAAAAACACCCCAAAAAGTGTCATTGCAAAGCTTCTAATGGTCTGAGCTCAAAGCAACCCCTGGAAGGGCCTCGTAAGCTAAACAACATGTCTCCAAGATCTGAGAAATTTCCTAATCCCACCACACTAGCCTACGGGAACCCCGAAGGTTAGGCTAAGTCACCAAATGTCAATAGCATAGAAAGGGGACATTACAGAAATAATGTGATCTGGCCTTGAATGAAGTGATTAGTTCTCTTTAGATATTGCCTTTGACATCAATGACAATAACATTTCCAACATCCTCCTTTCCCCCGGTGGCATATCTTTTGGGAATGTTGACGTAGAAAGGTATTCCCCAATGTGCTCATACCAAGGAGGCAATATAGCTATCTGAAACAAGTGGGCATTAGGGAAGTCTTCATTCATGCCTTTAGGAGGTTCCCCTAACTTGATCCTCAATAGTTGATCTGCTATTAGATGACTCTACCTTGGTCGTACAATAATAGTAAATGTGAACTCCTGAAGTAATAACAGTCATCTGCTTACCTACCCTTATATACTTGGTTTGTTAACTAGGTATATTAATGCCTAGTGGTCCATGTAGAATGTTAAAGGTGCGCCAAGAGGTAATGTTAGAATTTTTGTATTGAATAAACCATTCCTAGTGCTTCCCTCTTTGTTGTACTAGAGTTTTGTTCAACACTTGACATTAATCATCTCACAAAGAAGACAGGATGATTAAATCCTTGAAGCCCAACTTGTGCCAATGTTGCGCAAATCGCGAATTTCGATGCATCTACATGGACATGAAACTCTTTGTTCCAATCTGGGTATGCTAGGATGGGTGAACCGATCAAGTGTACCTTTAGTTCATTAAACGCTTTCTTTTGTTCTTCTACCCATGTGAATGTTACTCCCTTTCTCATGAGCATGTCCAGTGGATATGATATCTAGGCAAAATTCTTTATGAACCGTCGGTAACCCACATGACCCAGGAATGATTCGACTCCAATGACATCCTTCAGTGCTTCCATTTGTACAATTACTCTGATTTCATCCGGATCAATCTTTAACCCTACTTTACAAACTATGTGCCCAAGAAGTTTACCTTGTGCTATACCCCTAACCCTATAGTGTGTATTTGGTTATGAGTAGTCAGCTTGTGGCTACCTTAACTCTTAATTAAATCATATTATCATTATAATATTGTTATTTAGTTATTTAGATCGATCTAGGGCGTATATGTTGTTATCTAAGTTGGCTTGGGTGATATCCTTCGCATAAGTATGGTTATATAGGAGGTAGAGGTTAGTCATTATCATCATATTGAGTATTGTGTTCTTATTGAACAATATTGGAGGTATCCCCTATTGTGACTTTTTCACACATCGCCCCATTGTAAATGGGGACCCCCGGTAGTTTGCTAGTTTTTAGGGTTTTTCCTTCGCGCAACAATTTCATGAGGTCATTGCTTTGAGAGTTTCAAGTCAAAGTTTTGAGTGAACACCCGAGCCAACTGGAGAATCCAAGCCTAAATTAGTGCCTAAACGTCACGAAAGTGCTCAAAAGGTCCAGAAGACGAGGATCGCCTATGCTTTGAGCCAATTTTGACACTTCCTACTTTTTAGGGAATCTGCTTTTTTGCTTTTTCATTTTTGGCATTTTTGGAGGAATTTGGGATCCCCATTTTTTAGGGATTTTGCTTTTTCTATTTTTAGAAAGTCAACCTTGGTCAAGGAGTCAACGTTTCCATTTTTAGAATCAAAATCAGGCCACCAGAAGCAAAAATCAATGAAAAATAAAAAAAATCAAGCAAAAATCAATGAAAAATCAAGAAAAGCATAGAAAAGCAATGAAAAATCTGGGAAAATCAATTGAAAAATCATGAAAATCAGACCTCCAAAATGAGAAAATTAATGAAAAATCAACCCAAAAGCATGAAATCCATGGAGAAAATTCACCTAAGTTTGGAGAAATTTGCCCATGAAGAATGGCAAGGACACTGGCAAGTCCGCTTGGAAGAAGCAATAAGAATGGTGAAGCATGGAGGAAGTCCACCCCAGCACTTGGAAAACATCTTGGCAAGTCCACCCTTGCCATGGAGATGGGATATGGCAAGAAAGTTAGCAAGTCCGCCATGAAGTGGCAAGGCATAAGGCAAGTCCGTCCAAGCCTTAGAAAAGGAATGGCGAGACATCCTCCAAGTCCGCCCTTGACTTGGAAAGCATCACATGAAGTCCACCCCTCACATGGCAAAGCCAATGAGAAGTCCGCCCCAGCCTTGATGAGGAATTGGCAAGACATGCTCAAAGTCCGCCCAGCCTAGAACAAGGGAGAAAAATTGAAAATTCACCTAAGTATGGATGCCTAGGAAGAGAAATTTCATGATGAATGTCTAGAGAGGAAATATCAAGACATCCAAACACATGGTAAAGTCCGACTTTTGCCAGAGAAGGATGTCCAAAGGCTAGTAAAGTCCACCCTAGGCCAAAAGGATGGAAATTTTCCTAAGTGTTGATGAAGTTCGCCTAGGGCAGATGGTCAAATGGCATGGAGAAAATGTGAACGGAAAAGAAATTTGGAAGTTCGCCTTGGCTAAAGATCAAAATGATGTAAATTTAATAAATACTTAGCCATGGGTCAAAATTGAATAGGTTGGAAATAAATTAAAATTTGACATTTTAACACTTTGGATAATTTATTTCCGACACTTAGGAAAATAATTCGCCACAGATGTCTTGGAAGAAAATTCATTACGCCAGGAAAGGAGAAAATAAATAAAATTTCACCATGAATTGAAACTTGGAAAAATCGGATTTAATATATTGGACATTTAATATTTTTCCAAATGAAAAATAAAACACTTAGTTAAAATAGATTTTCTCAGAGAAAATCAAAGGATTTAGCTAAAGGTGGTGCCTGGATAAGCTTGCCATGAAGATTTTTTCGAAAAGAATAGAAACTTGCCTTGATGAAGAGAAGAAAACAAATTGAAATCAAGAGAAAAATATGAAATTACCAAAAAAAATCGAACTCTTCAGCCTTATAATGAGTTTCAGCAACTCATTTTTCACAAGTTCAATTGAAGAGAAGTTAATCTCTCTCAAAGTTGCAAGAAAATTGAGGCAAGGTCGACTTTTCTAGAGGCAAGGTTGATTTCTCAATAGAAAGAGTAAAATTTTTATGTTGGAGGAAGTAATTTTTGAGAAGTAAATTAAATTCTTGGCTGAAAGTCGAACTTCTCAACAAGTTGGCACACTTCTTCATTGGATTTTTGATTAAATTCTTTCAAGTTGGATTTGATTCGCAGCCAGAGGATATTTCCGAAGGTTTGAAGTTTGGTTGGCTAAGTTTCTCAATTCTTCTTCCATCTTATTCATTCTGGCTGAGTTCTGGCAAAATTTTAATCAAATTCACCTACTTTCAACTTGCTTTTTCATAGAAATTCATTCTTTTAAATAAACTGAAAGTAAAATTTTCGAATAAAGGCACGGAAATAAATTATGTTTTAAAGTCTCCATATTAATGTTAATTCTTTTTATTTATTGCAAGTTAATGACCACACCGGGAGAAACATCAAGAAAAGTGTCGATGAAGTTTGCCAGCAAAGGGTTGCAGCGAGAGTCCAAGATTATTTCAAAATGGAAAAATATTGCAAACACCGATCTCAGGCATGTGGGCTTCACAGATTTCAAAAGGAGGATATACAAACACAATGGATTGCCGACACCAATAGCTCGATGGATGGTGAGGAATGGCATCTTCCAAGCAGCCAGATTCCCACCAGCAGTAGAATGTGTCAAATTGATGATAGAGTGCGCCATTCATTATGATGCACAAGAGAGACAAATTGTTGCACCAGACGGAAGGATATTAGGTCACCTCAGAGAAGTGGCAATTCAAGAGGCATTTGGCATCCCGACACACCATTGGACTGTGTATAAGACTAAGGAGGATGCCAGAAGGCTGTATGAAGACCAGGCTGAACTTTGTGCTACAAATATCAAGAAGGCGTGGTTGGAAAAGCCTAGACCAAGAAGGCATGGTTGGAAAAGCCTAGACCATCTGCCAAGAAAATGCCCAAGAAGCTGCGTCGAACAAACTTCAAGGAGGATTATGGAGATATTATTCTGATGTTGAATAGGATAGCTGGCAATCCACAAGGCGTGCCTTTTGAGTTGTGGATGTATTATTTTATCGATGAAATCACCTCCGGCATCCAAATGTTCAACTGGTCCCAGATGATTAGTGATAATCTCCACGAGCAGCTGGTCAATTTGGAGAAGACAAAATATTTTCACATGAGCTCCTACATCGTCTATTTGTTGGCCAGAACGTACAGATACTCAGGACTTATATGTAAAGGAAAAGTAGGAAATGGTGAGAACGAACTCAAGTCCTATGACTGTTACCCGCAACTACAACTCAAAGAGAAATCTCACTTCAGGCAGGCACATGATGCTTTCCTCATATATATCACCAAAATACTCCAAGGAGGAACTCACCAGAGGCTAAGCCATGAAACCAAGAGCTTGATTAGTAGATATGGTTCCTAGTTTATCCAGTTTCCAAGGTTCACGTATGTTAGGATCCAAGGATTCACTAGAAATCCTTACAAGCTTCCAATCTATCCTACAAATAGGATGATTTTGCTCGAAGTCCTAAGATAACTAGAGACTTATCAGAACATCCAGAGGCCAAAGCAGAAGGCGGTTATTACTTTCCCGTTCTTCATTGGGAACATAACAGAGTCCTGTCCATCAGCACAAGCAGCTAAAAGTGTCGGGTTGGAAATTCAATGGTATCCATTCACGACTTATTGGTCCAGGGCCAATTTTGACCCTCTTAACCACATTCAGACCGTGGATGGAAAAAGATATAAGCACCGAGTAGACCTGGAGGATTTTTGGGAAAACGCTGCTGACAAGTATGAAGTTAGGAAAAAGTTATGGTCTAGACTGCCGGTGGATTTGATTAGAGCAACTGAACTTTGTCGAGTGAATGATCAAGTAGAAGAAGATGGAGAATGTATTCAACCGTGCTTCGACGAGAGCTGGCCTCTTCCTACAGTGAAGTGGTCAGAGCCCAAGATTTTAGATTTGACTACGCTAATGAGGCCAGTGGTTAAGTATTCTCAGTGGTGGGTTGACCAGCAGATCCAGGAGTTAAGATGGAAAAGAATGACGCTCACTTATGATTTGTTGAGTAAGACAGAATCATACTCCTCCAATGCCAGCGCATCCCATAGTGCTGAAGTGGTTGAGATTACTGAGAAGAGAAAAGAAGTGGCTGCAAACACAGAGCCTATTCAAAAGAGACAGAGAGTGGAGCCATCTCATTCCGCTGAATCCAGGAACATTGATGAGTTGGTGGCTACTGCGGACGAATCCCTAACTGATATGATGATGCCTTCTCCAATTCAGGAGGGTAACAATGAGCCGATCCAATTGGATGATGACGAGCCCCCATCCCCTACGAGCACAGAAATACTGGGTTCGGAGAATGAAATGGATGTCCAAAATGATGAATTCCAAGAGGGAATGATTTATGCTCTCAGAGGAGTTTTGGATATTCCGAGTGCAGAAAATGTTCAGGAGGAAGATAGCATTGAATAGCCTACTATTCCAGACTAGTTGAAGGAAAGAATGAAGATACAGGCAACAGTCGAGACTCAAGAAGAAGATGACACTACAGATTTCTTGGCTAGGTTAGAACAAGTTGTTGTGAAGAAGCCTGCCAAGAAATTCTCCACAATTCAGAGGGACGAAGCAGGAAGCCATTCCGTACAGATTGCAGTGCCAACAGTTGACAAAACACAAGAAGAAATCGCTCCCCATGAGTACGCCATTACCACTATAGACCTAGGCCCAACAACAAAAGGCCAGGAAGTTGAAGAATTCGATAACTCAGTCTCCACCATCAAGGCGAGACTAGAAAAGGAAGTGGCAAAGAAGAAAGAATACAAGAAGGAGGTCGAGCGCCTAAAGGAGTATATTCAACATCTGACCCAACCACTCAACCAGGGTAATGCAGTAGCTCCTCCTCTTCTCAATTCCTCACAGGAAACAGCCAAGGAATGGATGACAGATAAAAGCACAGAAGCAGCTTCATTCATGGAGAGATTGACACTCGCCTACGGGCAGACTTCCTCATTCCTTTCCAAACTGGCTGTCATGGCGGAAGTTTGGGACAACCTTCCGGATATTCAGGAGAGGCTCATTCCATGCCTCAAAGTGCTAAAGGACGTCCCAAAACAGGAATTGATCAAGGGATAGATTAGAACCTCTAAACCCTTAACCTTTTTACACTTTTTTTTCTTGAGATCCCAACTGAAAATCCCAACAAAAAAAGCACTTAATGATAAATCCATCTAAGTCCCGAACTTGTGAGAAATTCCTTAACATAAGTCCCTTTGTGTATTACCAGCATATCACAACACCCATTGAGCTTATCCACATGTCAAGACCTGACAAAAGAAACCTTGGAATCGCCATATGATCTTCTCACAATCTTAGCATACGCGGTGGTTTTTCAAGAGAGGATAGAGTGTCTTTGGACATTTTATTCTATGTTCGGTGGATGATAAAACGTACACCAACATAGAATTGGCGCTAAAAGGAGGGTTAAAAACAACAAGGACTTGCTTACAAGTTAAGGCAGTAGACATGATGCAGTATGGTGTTACCACATGAGTTTCCTTTTGATGTACCTATTGAACAACCACAGCAAGCACCGACGAACATTATTGATCAATTGTATTCACTAGCTTGGAAGTCACAGACAGACCACGCTGAATTCAGACAAACAAGTCATGTTCTTGCTAGAGAAGAGAAAGGAAAGCGAATTGAGGAAGCAATCCAAAGGGACTTGATAAGACAAAAGATCGATCATCTAAAGCAAGCTTTTGACAAGATAGAATGATCAGTCACCACAGGCTCATCCTCAAATTTGAGCCTTGGTAATAAGATGAAGAATGGTGCTCCCGGGCAACGTTCCTAATCTAGATCGAGAACCTGATCCAGTGTTAAAACCTAACTTGGGTTTTCACAACGAACAAGAGGATATTATTACTGAACTGTTCAGCCTTGTGTGGCAAGTAAGAAGAAGTGCTCCTGATTGGTTCCGTATGCACTTTATTCTTGAAGAAGAAGAGAGAGCCCAACGAATTGAATTCAATATTCAAAGGGATCTTCTTGTCGAAAGATTTGAACCCCTTCAGCAATAGCAGAATCGACAGGCTAATCAACAAACGAATCAACAAGTCCCACAACAAGCAAATCAACCAACTCCTGGAGCAGCTCCTGCACCACCTTGACAAGCTTGAAGGAGTATATGCTAGATCGAATTGGCTCTTTCTCAGCAGATAGATTTTGAAGAGTTACTAGATCCACTCCAAGTTCTTTTAAAGAATTTGTAGAGCTATCGCCTTACAGAAATAGGCAGAAAAAGAGATTTGAAGCATCGCAGGAGGGAACATCTAGCGTAGTTGGTTCCAGTGAAGAAGCACCGAGTGAGGAAGATCCTTTTGGTCTCTTCCAAACCTCGCCGCCGCATACTCCAGTTCCAAGCACTGCACAACCAAACAGTCAACAAGTTCCAGTAGCTGCACAGCCAGTGCAACCAGTTCCACCAGTTCAACCAGTCCAAGTGAATCAACCAAACCCTCCAATGGTGTGGCGTCCAACTAATGCATCACCTATCACGTTTGTTGTTTATCATGATTTGCCTAAGAACCCGAAACATTTTTGTTCCAAGTTTCACAGTGCTGACCTGAACCACACCGCAGACGAGCATATCAAACTTTTCAAAGATCTTCAGAATAGAGATATCCAAGAAGAAGGTGTTGCCTGTAGATTGTTCCCCAACGCGTTCAATGAGGAGGCCTCTTACTGGTACATCCATTTCCCAACTAACTCCATTCGCAATTGGCAACAAATGAAGACTGCTTTCTTAGAAAAGTTCAGGGCACCAATTTCCCCATCTGATCTGTATAGGCAGTTTGTGGAAGTAAAGAGGCAAGAACACAAACCAATTAGCACGTTCAATAATAGATTCCACAAGGCCTACATGAGGTTAAGAGATCCCTATGAGTTGGATAATGCAGCAGCACTGTCGATCTATTACGAAGCTTTGGATCATCTTACCGCCATGTTTGTAAAGTCAAGAAACCCACTCCCAGCAAACTTGAAGGAAGCATATGTTGTAGGAATTACGGCTAGCAATGGTTTAGGAGTAGGTATGGCTCCTGGTCCACTCAATTACTTTGGGAATGCGGTCACTTAGAATCAAGTTCAAGATATTAATCGGGCATTGACTCATCAGACGCCTATGATGAATCCAGTCCCGTCCGCAAGTACCCAAATGGTCCTTCACCTAGGAGCACCTATGTCTCAAGTGCTGCCAGCTCAGCCAATATACCTTTAGAATGCGACAACTTCAACCTGAACTCAAGAAGAAAAGGATGAAATGAAGGAATTTGTTGACCAAGTCAAGTTGTCGATTGAAGTCACATATCTTAAAGGTCAAACTAGCCAAATATAGAATTTTCAAAAGAGCTATCAGTCACCTCAAGGGAATTACCAAGGTCAAGATCATTCTGGATACCAGAGACTAGAGAGACAATCAGAATTATCAAAGGGACAATCAAAACTATCAAGGGAATAGTCAAGGTTTCCAGAATAACAATTCAGGCTTCCAAAAGAAGACCCGGAACACTGGACCCAATAACGGTACTGTACCGTTACCCTTGGATAATCCGCCAGCCGACAATCGTCCCGTAGACAAGGTGTTCCTAGCTGAAGCAGCATTATCAAGATGGTGCAGACTGCACAACACAAATCAGCATTTTGAGTTACATTGTCACGAGTTCCAAGTAGCCGTAGATATTTTTAGAAGCGAAAGAAGGAATTCAGAGGCAAAAGATCCTCCGGTAACCGGATATGAATTAGTTCCTGCACCAAGATATGATCAGGCCCTCGTAATTGAGAGTGTCCAATTTCCACCCCAAGAATACTCACAGTATCAGCATAATCAAAGATTTCCACCCGCATCTGCAAACGGCCCAGTGGAGGCGCCATGCTATCGAGATGGATCGGAAACTCAAGACCCGTCAAGCCAGCCTGCTACAATTAATGGTTATAATTTTCCCCCACTGCATAACAGTATATTGGTAGAAGGAACCAGAGAAGTGCTCCAACGAGCGTCTAGAAATCCATTCAGGATATACCAGAGGAATAATCACCAAAGTGAACCCTTGGCTACATCTATTCCTCCAAAGAATTTCCAGACTCCACCAAATCCAAATGCTACCAATGTGCCATCTCTTCCCAGAGATTCACCAGAATATCGTCAACAAAATGCTCAGCCAAACGAGACAAGCTGTCGTCCCACAAGCGGAACAAACGAGACAAGCTGTCGTCCCACAAGCGGAACAAACGAGACAAGTGAGCCCTCAAGTGGAGCAGGCTCAAGCACAAACAGAAGATCATCCCAGAGAAGAACTAAAGAGGTTAAGTTCATATGTCTTGGAAGAGTTTAAAAGGATGAAGGTTAGCTTACCTCTAATCGAGTTGATGAGAATCCCCGAGATTTGGGAAACGCTTTTGGGCAATTTGACCGAAGCGGTTGTTTCGAGAAATGCCTCATAGAATGTGCATAGCCGAGGAGTACCCAATGCTTCGACAAATACCAATATTGCTGAGTTAGAAGTATCGGGCAAAATATTTGATGCTCTGCAACAACCTTCTAATGTTGTGGGAATGGCCCAAACATCATCTAAAAGTTCAAATCAAAGAGACATGTCGCCACAAGAAGTTCTTATGGATACAGACATATTTCAAGAAGTCCTAGCGAATGAACAACCACAAACCCCACCGAAGAAAGAACTTGTTCCAGGAACACAAAAAGAAAAGAACCGAGATATTGGCAAAATGCTACACAATTGCCTAGTGGATTCCGGTGCTTCAAGCAACGTGATGCCGCTAGTTGTTTGCCACAGGTTAGGACTTGTGCCTGCAAGAACCAATAAGAAAGTCACCCAATTAGATAAGATGGATGTCCCAGTTATGGGAGAATTAAATAACATCCACATGCAATTAGCAGCGGACCCGAGAATACAAAGTTGTATCGACATCTCAATTGTGGATATTCTTGATGGATATGGCATGCTTTTAAGTAGAGATTGGTCAAGAAGGCTAAATGGATATATTTCTACGGACTTTTCTCATATTTGGCTACCATGGAAAGGAATCCCGAACCAAATAAGGATTGACAGCGTACCGAGGCTCAAGCTGATGATTACTGAATACAAAGAGAATAATGAAATATTATTTCTGGAGACAAACTTAGGCTCTTACAAGCCTAAAGTAAACGAAGTTCCCATGCTGCATGGATCAACTCAGGAAAGCAACCGGATGACTAGTTCCACATATGTGCTAATTGAAAAAGGGGAAAGCTCTAAGGCCAATAATGAAGGAATGTTTGAAAGTTTCAAGAACTTTGTTTGGAAAAGTGCTCAAATGAAGGTAGAATTGCGCGAAGATGTCCATATTCAAGACCTATTGCTGCCCAATTGGTGTCAAGTCCACAATGTAGCTCATTCAGAATTCATATGTAAGATGTGCCATAAAGCCATAGAAGAGGTATAGAAAAGAATTCCACAGACATGGGGCCTTTCGAACCATGCAGACGTCAATCACATTGATAACTTCACCTCAGTAAGGATACAAGAGATAGAATCTGAGCAAGATCCTCAAGAAGGAAATGCAGATCCACAGACTCCAGAGTCCCCGCAACAAGAACAAGTTTGGATCCAAAGGTTTGATGGATCCCGATCAAAGAAAGGAGCCGGAGCTGGTTTCGAGTTAATCAATCCAAAGAAGTATATCTTGCTGCTCACAGGCTAGAATTTCCTTGCACGAATAATGTAGCAAAATATGAATCATTGATTCATGGGTTACTGCTAGCACTAAGGAAAGGAGCAAGAGTATTGCATGCTCTTGGAGATTCAAAGATAGTCGTGAGGCAGGTGAAGAAGCAGTATGTCTGCCACGATAAAAGATTAGCTCGTTACTGCAATAGAGTGTGGGATATTATTGAGAGCTTTGATGCTTTCAATATTCAATCTATCAACTGATCAAATAATCAAGTAGCAAATTCCTTGGCACAAGCAGCCAATTCACTGGAACTACTAGCCATGGATGGTATAAGTCAGTTCACAGTGGAGCTATCATCGATATCATCAATTCCGAACAATATCACAAATTTCCAAGTTTTTGAAGACGATGACCACATTCTTGAGTTTTTAACAAGCTCAGATGTTTTTGCAACACAAGTTATTGATCAAAATGATATGTAGCTAGAAATACTGAAGAGCAAAGTTCAGGAAGTCTTTTTCTCTACCACAGGGGCGATTCTAAGGCAGGATTTCACAAGGGTGGCAAACCTCTTATCCACCCGGGATGCCTTCCTGAAGCAAGAGCTGGAATGGGAGAGTGCCTTTGCCAAACACGCTAAGGACTTGGATGGGCTGGAATTCAGGATGATCGTGTCCCAATTCGTCGAACACACTGCTGCTCAGGAGGATAGGGATGCATTCCCTTGAAGATAGCTTCAGACACCACTTTACTCTTTGTTCACTCATTGTTTACTGATGTTATTTGGGAAACCCTAATTAGGGTTGATGTGTTTTAATCTTGGTCGTTAATGTTGTTTTAATCTTGGCCTTTCATTTGCTCTTGAAAACTCTATATAAACTCGTGAACTCTCATTTTCATGTGTGTGAAGAACGTATATGAGATTGTTGCGTTTGCTACTTCCGATAATAAAAGCTCTTATGCATGATTTGCTTTGAATCCCTTTTATTGTCAAGTGGTTTGTGAGGTTGCATAGCTTCTTCAACCATAGATTAGAAATAGATTACAATTAGATTACAATTAAGATAGAATTTGCTTTGAATGTTTGTCAAGTGAATGCAAGATTTGATAGTACAAATTTATGGTGAAACATTGCTCATACTTTCTTTGGATGGATGATTTTCATTCAATGCATAAAGTTAGCCTAAGCTTGTGACTGTGGATGCTTAACTTCAGTCTTATTCGAGACATGAAAATTATAATCACACCCTTTGAAGATTGCACCCACTTTGTGTAGTTGTCCCGGGGAGGCGAAGCAAAGCGTGGTTACTCGTTTCACCTAATCTTTACCGTCTCTTGAATTCCTAGGAATAGATTAGAACCTCTAAACCCTTATCCTTTTTACACTTTTTATTTTTTGAGATCCCAAACTGAAAATCCCAACAAAAGAAGCACTTAATGATAAATTCGTCTAAGTCCCGAACTTGTGAGAAATTCCTTAACATAAGTCCCTTTGTGTATTACCAGCATATCACAACGCCCATTGAGCTTATCCACATGTCATGACCTGACGAAAGAAACCTTGGAGTCGCCATATGATCTTCTCGCAATCTTAGCATACACGGTGACTTTGTTCAAGAGAGGATAGAGTGTCTTTGGACATTTTATTCTGTGTGTTCGGTGGATGATAAAACGTATACCAACATCCCCCTCAAAGTGGATTAGAAGGTTGCCCCCTCAAAGTGGCATATTAATATCAAGTAATCACAGCATATTTCATATTATATTATTCTATTGTGCAACTTATTTCATTTGCAACATGCAGATCAAGCATTACTAGTTCTCAAAGATCACCAGCTCTATGTTAAGCCTTCCAAGTGTGTCCTTGGTCTCAAAGAGGTGGAGTACTTAGGACACATAGTTTGCATGAAAAAGTAAAGGTGCATCTTAACAACATTAAGGCTATCATAGAATGGTTTGTTCCCAAATCCATTAAGAAATTGAGGGGTTTCTTGGGATGGACTAGATACTATAGAAGATTTGTGAAGAATTATGGTTGTATTGCAACACCCCTCACAACTTTATTGAAGAAGGATTCTTTTCAACGGAACGAGTTCGCTAATACAGAATTTGAGAGATTGAATAAGGCTATGTGTACTACTCTAGTTCTTGCTACTCTTGACTTCACCAAGGATATTACTATGGAATGTGATGGTTCATGAAATGGTATAGGAGCAATTCTCATGCAGGTGGGTCAACCCATTGCTTTTGAGAGTCGTCAATTAAATGGTAAGAATAGACTCAAACATATTTATGAGAAGGAAACACTAGTTATTCTTCATGCAATAAAACAATGGAGGCCTTATCTAATGGGTAGACACTTCAAGGTTGAGATAGATCATGATAGCCTAAAATATTTTTTGGAACAAAGATTATCTTTGAAGAGCAACAAAAGTGGGTCACTAAGATGTTGGGATATGACTTTGAGATTGCATATAACAAAGGTATGGAAAATGTTGTGGCAGATGCACTATCTAGGAAGAATGAAAAGGATGAAGCTTTATTATGTGCCATTTCAATATTACAAGTAGATTAGGTGGCAAAAGCCAAACCAAAGTGGCAGAATGATTTTAATACAAGTAATCTCATTCAATGGTTACAGAGTGATCCCAGTAGTTCAAATAAGTTTTGTTGGAAGTGAGATGTCTAATGTCCCAATTTTCGATGTCCTCTTTTGGATTAGTCTGGTTCTAACACACTATTTTTTACTAATTGGTCCGACAGGCAGAGCAGTGTAGGGTTTCTTGTTTGGCCAATGTGTGGAAGTTGTTTGATGAGTTTAAATGACTTGTGTCAGTCCTTACTGTGGGGTTTTTTGGTGTTTCAAGCGTGGCTTTCTATTTTTAGCAGGGGACCAGTCCAATGGCTTCAATCTTCAGTGAGCCCATTGTGCATATCAATATCTCTCTGGCTTGAGTCTTGGATACTACTTGCTATTTTTAGTACTTTCTAAAAAAAGTAAGTCTCTTTTGGGTAAGGTGGACCTGGTCAGGGCTCTCTCTCTCAATAGCACATTCTCAGTTGAGGCATCAGTTTGCTAAGGTTGAAATAATTTAATATTTGTTTTCCCCTTCGAAAATGGATTATTATAAAGTTACTTTATAACTTAAAGTTGAGGGGAAAGGGGACATTAAAAAGTACCTTGATGCCTAAGTGATAACTTTAAGTCATTTTAGAAGGCTACAAAAGTGCAAATAATTTCCTTATGAGCAGACCCCTTCGCCTAGTTGCACAACGTTGTTTTAAAAGAGGGGCCATGTATTTCAAGTGAATGCTTAGAAAAGAGGTTTATTATCAATTTTAAAGACTAATGTTATGCCTCATAAGGTGGGACGCTTAGTTTGGGCTAAAAGTCAATTTTAAATTAAAAATCAAAAGTGAAATTTTGGAGGCAAAAAGTTGGACGCCCCTCTTGGGTTAATTTCATGACATTTCATAAAGTGAAATGAGAGGGAAATGAATTCAAATTCAAATGCAAGTCACCCTAATCCTTCTCACTTTATAAATGAGTCTTGGCTCTCATTTGATTATAGTTGAATTTGGTTGCATAAGGAGATGATGTTGGTTTTTCCCCAAGAGGTATGAAAGTTGGAGTTGAGGAAGAAAACCCTTAGACA
Source organism: Sequoia sempervirens (assembly GCA_007258455.2). NCBI lineage: Eukaryota > Viridiplantae > Streptophyta > Pinopsida > Cupressales > Cupressaceae > Sequoia > Sequoia sempervirens. The sequence goes on along the minus strand of VDFB02084105.1, from coordinate 44,224 downwards.
TCTTGGACTGGTTTCGGCAATGCAAGACTTGCCCTAACAAGTAGAAGGGTGGTTTCATTCAGAAATCACATTGGGGCTTCAAGTTGCAGAATACAGGGCTTGAGGATGAAGATTTTTCAGCATTTTTGATGTGTTTCAGTTTGGATTTTGGCTTGAGACTGTTTTCTCTCTTTTGGGCATGATTTTCAAGGAGTTTCGAGGAGGTTTTATCATTTTTCTAGGTTTTCCTTCTACTGGACCTGAACTTGAGTTTTGGTTCATATTTCTTCAATGACATGAGAGATTTTTGTGGGTAATGAATCAGATTGAGCCTCTCTTCAAGGCGATTCCAGGGATATATCACATGGTATTTTTGATGCATGTTCTGATTTTATAAGTCAAGTCAACCTTTGGCTGGGAGCGCCCTTTTCTAGGTATGATCATTATTCTGGTCGGCCTTTTGAGGCGATATTTCAGTCTTTGTGGAGCTTTTAGAAGGGCGCCTTGGGCTCAATTAGACATCGAGTTTGAGACCTTTATCTTTGGTGTTGTATGTGGCAAGAAACCCCTTTTTATCTGCTGTTTAGGAGCTTTAAACCAGGTCTGGAAAAAAGTAATATTCTAATTTATTAATTGTTATTGAAAGACTGTAATGCTGTTATGTTTTCTGAGTTATAAGAAGCTGAAAGTACTTTGTTCCTTTGCAAGTTTCCTAGTGTTATTTCTGCATTTATTTGTTATATCATGTGGGCATGTTCAAAATTCATAATGATCATATGAGAAACTCAAACAAACAAACTCAGAAACCACACAACAGCAAGCATTTGAAACCAAAAAACAAAAAAACAATTTGGGGTAGGTCATTACAGTGGTATTAGAGCACAAAATAATCCTGCCAACTAGTGGGTGATAGAAATCTATGAGCATTAGTGACCGAGAAAGAAGGTACCAAGAAAACATGGGTGAAAGAAGAGAAGAAACTGATAGAAATATTGGTAAGCAAGATCGTATGATGCAACTCTTGAATGCAGTGGTTAGAGGTCAAGAAAGAGCATCCCATCATGCTCAAGAGACCAATCAACAACTTGCACAGTTGGTACAACGATTGGATTGTTTGGGGCAAGATAATGATGTGGGACAACGAAGGGCAGCCAATTACCAGAATGGAGCAGCCATGGGTAGGCCTCTTATGCCTATATTTCCACCAAGAGTAGAATTACAACCCAATCAAGAGCTTACCTTAGTTAAGTTGCAGGATCAATTTATACAGGATTGGTTGGATGCAAGCCCTAGTTTATAGCATGACATATCACTTCGGGATTATATAGATCTTAGGATGAGGCATACGCCCAACAAGGGCAATAGAGAACATCATAATGACTTACGAAGGAAAGTTGGAAAACTTAGCCTTCCTTATTTTGATGGGACCAGTGAGATTTCAGCGAGAGCATGGGTTCAGAGAGTGGACACATACTTCAATCAAAATCCCATGCCTGAAGAAGAATCCATAAAATATGCTGCTATGCACCTTGATGGAGTTGCACATAAGTGGTGGCATCATGGGATGATCGTAATGAAGCATGCTCAGATTACATCATATACTAAGTTTACTAAGAGACTCATAGAGAGGTTTAACAAGAGGGAACCAGAACTTCATTTTAGGGAGGTGGCAAAGTTGAAACCTCATGCATTCAATGAAGAGAAGGTGGTTGAAGAGAAGTTCATAACAGAAAAATCAGATGAAGTGATTGCTTTGAAGCTTGATGAATGTGAAACAGAGCCTCAGGATGACTCTTGGGTCATACATGCAACTGTTGTAGATGAGGTTGTGCATGAAGGAATTGCCAAAACAGCAGCCTTGTATACTCCCTTAGAGCTACCCAATGAAGTTGTGATACCTTTAGAACATGGGCATGATGAAAACAAAAGAGATGATGTCTTTGAATCAGCTAATAACGATAATTCTTTACCCCATGTAGGTAATGGTGACATAGGTGGCTTTGGGGTAGACTACCAAATCAAGCCTATGGAGAGAGATGATTAAGTTGGAGAGTGACTTATTCAGAAAGGCAACTACTCATGAGGAGCACAGTGAATACTCATTCTCTAAACAAAGTGATCAGCCTTTCTACACATGGGATCCGGGAGTGTTGGCACTTAAGTATGACAAGGATCCACATTGGGATGAATTTCCTTTTGTTTGTAATGATGTCCTTACATCATCCCGAGAGCCATGCATAGAGGATGGCATCGATAGTGACATTTTCACTCTTGAAAAGGAATCTGATTTCACACTGTAGGTAGCTGATTTTGAGTAGAGACCTTGTAGCTTGGTTGATTTGGATTCATAGTCCACTATTTGGGATGATAAGGGAGAGACTCAGGTGATTTGGAAAACAACTCAGGAGGTATACATTGAGCATACTCTTTCAAAAAGAAAACATCAACTCATAGGACCATGGGATCCAATTGTTTGGGGACCAAAGTATGATGAAGAATAAGTTTGCGAAGAATCTTCTTCTGACCAAGCTGTTGTCTTCTAACCAAGCTACTGCCCCAACCTTGGAGCATAAAGAATGTAAAAAGGATTCCTTAGAGGGAATTGATTTTGAGAGGCATGATCTCGAAGACAAATCAGAAATGTTTCTACTTGGGGATAATTTTGATCGGAGGCCTAATGACGAAGATGGGGCAAGCTTTGAAGAAGAGGCACATGAGATTTGGGACAGCCATGGAAACTTTGATGACAAATGTGAATTAATTTCCAATTTTTACATACCACATAACAGCAGTTCATCATTTTTGCTTGATCATGATTGGAAAAGACAACTCTTGGTATCCACTGAAAATGAGGTGCAGATTTTATCTATTTTGGACAACAAACATACGCATGTGCAAAATTTAATTCAAAATGCATCTATGGGACAAAGTGAGCTTAATATTTCATTTTTTTATTTATATGCATTGAAGATCTCTATGAAAGAATTTAAAATAGCTTACTTACACATGATGCATAATAGAGATATAGCCACCAGGTTTGCAGATGAAACCTTGTCTATGCCTAAGCAGTTAAGGTAGGAGGTCGGTGAGCTCACCATCGAGCTTAATTCCACAAAGTTTGCTTTGCAAAGTGTCCAAGAGGCACTTTTTGAAGCAAACGATTAGCTCTATGAGACTCAACAGTTTAAGGAGAAGGAAGGTAGAGAAAGGGCAAAGGAGATCAAACAGATAATGATGGAGCTTGATCTCATCCAGGAGGAGTATGACCTTGCACATTGTCCAAGAAAATCAGAAAATAAGAGTTTGGATCAGCAAGAGGATTGGTTTGAATTGGGAGTTGAGGATAATCTTCAATTTATTGATAATCCTTTGTTTGAGGTAGATGCTGATATGGCGTATGACAATCCGCTTTTTGAGTTGGATGATAGGATTACTCCTAGTTGTAGAATTGCATTGGGTGAAAATAGTAAGGTTTGGAACCCAAGTGCAGTCTCCAGTCATGAGGAGTCGTCTCAGGATTGGAGTAGTGAGTCAAGTTCCTGTATTAGTACCGCTGCCTACTTTCTGATCAGCTTGCATATGAATTCGGATTTGGATTTGCAGATGAGTTGGATGGTTTCTTCGGTCCAACAATTGAGTAGTTCATGGTTGAGGTTGGATGGCAGAGATGATTTGATCCCAGGAGATGAATCTGTTGCTACATCCATACTCATCTCTCCTATGATTTCAGTGGGATTTGAACTTGATTACCACTGCCCTTACTTTTTTTCGTTGGTTATGATGACATATTTTGATGAGCAAACTGATTTTGAGTTTGGGCAAGCTTTGGGACAGTTGGCTGAGAGTGTTTTTCCGGGCATAGTTCATTCATTTACTGTTTCCACTTTGGTGAATGACACTCACTGCAGTTACTTCATGGAGATGATATGCATTATTTCAGATGATGTCATTTTGATTGCAGTAGTTTGGGTTTGTTGGTGTGTTCGGACCATTCTTTTAACACTTGGAGGTTGAGTGTTGAAGTTATGATTTTGGTTTGCATCAGTAGAGGCATTTCCTGGTTGGCTGATTTTAATGATATAGTCGAGATTGACTTGCTTCTTTGGGGCATTATGAGGGGTCATGTCGGGGTTAATTTCTTATGGTTGAGCAGGGTGATTTTCATGGTGACAAGGATTGTGATTGGCAGTGAGCTTATTGATGCAGTCTTCTCTGAGTTGCCTTGGCAGGATATATTTCATGACATTGACTTCAGTCCTTTCAGGTATTTCAGTATGGGCTTTGATGATTTTTACTCTTTGGAGGTCCAGGGTAGGAGAGTGCAGTATGGGCACTTTGGTTTGACAATTACGATCAGTGTGGTGCAACTTCAGCATGGTGGTTCTTTTTTAAGACTCACTTGGAACCCGGGAAACACTGAGTTGTAGTGTAGTGACCGTTTAGGATTAGAGAGCCAGTGTAAATTTCCTAGAGCTTACTCCTGTGGCACATCAATTTGGTTCTCTTGAGGGGCATTCTTTTGAGGAGTTGATCGAGTCTTTGCGGTATTTGATTACTCTTCTTACAGGAGGTTTTTAGGAGGTCTCATGTGTTAGTACCTTGCAAGATAGAAATTTGAGCAGATGGTGCTATAGATCTCCTAGATTTACTTGGGACCCTGGGATCATTTTTGGTTTTAGTGTAGATCAAACTATTGGTTGCAGGGTTTTATTGGCATTGCTTGAAGACAAGCAATCTTTGGGAAGGGCAGACTGTAATGTCCCCATTTTCAATGTCCTCTTTTGGATTAGTTTGGTTCTGACACACTGACTATTTTTAGTAATTGGTCCAGTAGGAAAAGCAATGTAGAGTTTCCTATTTGGGCAATGTGTGGAAGTTGTTCGATGAGCTTTAATGCCTTGTGCCAATCCTTACTATGGGGTTTTTCGGTGTTTCAGGCGTGGCTTTCTATTTTTAGTAGGGGACCAGTCCAGTGGCTTCAGTCTTCAATGAGCCCATTGTGCATATCAATATCTCTCCGGCTTGAGTCCTGGATACCACTTGCTATTTGTAGTACTTTCTAAAAAAAGTAAGTCTCTTTTGGGTAAGGTGGACCTGGTCAAGGCTCTCTCTCAAAAGCACATTCTCAATTGAGGCATCAGTTTGCTAAGGTTGAACTAATTTAATATTTGTTTTCCCCTTCGAAAATGGATTATTATAAAGTTGCTTTATAACTTAAAGTTAAGGGGAAAGGAGACATTAAAAAGCATAGTTTACATACTCGGAATCGGAGAGTACTTGGCAAGCCCAAAAATTTTGACTCGAGAAAAACTCAGCAAATACTTAGCAAATGTGTGCGGATATTTATGTATGTGTATACTCAGGACTGCACTGTGCACACATACATATCTATAAACATACACAAGATGCCAAGTTTGCATGCATATACACACACAGACATATTTATACACACACAAACATGCCAAATTTGTGGGGTTTTTGTGAGCTACTGGCGATTACTCGATAATTTGATGGGAGAAAATCCATCTACATACTGCCCACAAGTAAAAGCAGAAATTACTCGGCATGCAAATTTTTTGGAGATTACTCGGCTACTCGGAGAGTAATCGAAGAGTATGTAAACTATGTTAAAAAGTACCTTGGTGCTTAAGTGATAACTTTAAATCGCTTTAGAAGGCTACAAAAGTGCAAATAGTTTCCTTATGAGCAAACACCTTGGCCTAGTTGCACAACGTTGTTTTAAAAGAGGGGCCATGTATTTCAAGTGGATGTTTAGAAAAGACGTTTATTTATCAATTTTAAAGGCTAATGTTATGCCCCATAAGGTGGGACGCTTAGTTTGGGTTAAAAGTCAATTTTAAATTAAAAATCAAAAGTGGAGTTTTGGAGGCAAAAAGTTGGACGCCCCTCTTGGGGTAATTTCATGACATTTCATAAAGTGAAATGAGTGGGAAATGAATTCAAACTCAAATGCAAGTTGCCCTAATCCTTCTCTCACTTTATAAATATGAGTCTTGGCTCTCATTTGGTTATGGTTGAATTTGGTTGCATAAGGAGATGCTGCTGGATTTTCACCAGTAGGTCTGAAAGTCGGAGTTGAGGACGAAAACCATCTTGGACTGGTTTTGGTAGTGCAAGACTTGCCCTAGCAGGTAGAAGGGTGGTTTCATTCAGAAACCACATTGGAGCTTCAAGTTGCAGAATACAGGGCTTGAGGATGAAGATTCTTCAGCATTTTTGATGTGTTTCAGTATGGGTTTTGGCTTGAGACTGTTTTTTCTCTTTTGGGCATGATTTTCAAGGAGTTTGGAGGAGGTCTTATCATTTTTCTGGGCTTTTCTTCTACTAGACCTGAACTTGAGTTTTGGTTCATATTTCTTCAATGACATGAGAGACTTTTGTGGGTAATGAATCAGATTGAGCCTCTCTTCAAGGCGATTCCAGGGATATATCACATGGTATTTTTGAAGCATGTTCTGATTTTATAAGTCAAGTTGACCTTTGGCTGGGAGCGCCTTTTTCTGGGTATGATCATTATTCTGGTTGGCCTTTTGAGGTGATATTTCTGTCTTTGTGGAGCTTTTAGAAGGGCGCCTTGGGCTCAATTAGAAATCGAGTTTGAGACCTTATCTTTGGTGTTGTACGTGGCAAGAAAACCCTTTATATCTGCTGTTTAGGAGCTTTAAACCAGGTCTGGAAAAAAGTAATATTCTGATTTATTAATTGTTCTTGAAAGACTGTAATGCTGTTATGTTTTCTGAGTTATAAGAAGCTGAAAGTACTCTGTTCCTTTGCATGTTTCCTAGTGTTATTTCTGTATTTATTTCTTATATCACATGGGCATGTTCAAAATTCATAATGATTATATGAGAAACTCAATCAAACAAACTCAGAAACCACACAACTGCAAGCATTTGAAACCAGAAAACAAAAAGACAATTTGGGGTAGGTCATTACAAGATGCCTAGTAGTATAAAAAGCGATTGTATCTCTACAAGAATTCCACTCTCAAACAAAGATTCTCGCAAAGCTTCATGAGTCTCTAGCTAGTGGCCATTCAAGATTTGTGAAGACATATCATCAAGTCAAGCAAGACTTATTTTGGGAAGGACTAAAAGGGGATGTTCAAAAATTTGTGGCTGAATGTTTGGTTTGTCGAAGAAATAAAGGGAAGACAATTAAGATGCTTGGTCTCTTGCAGCCCTTAGTTATTCCTAGCCAACATTGAGAAGAAGTTTCCATGGACTTCATCACACGGCTTCCAAGACTTAACAAAGAATATCATTATGGCAGTAGTGGATTGCCTCACTAAATATGCACATTTCATTGCATTATCACATCATTCAATAAATGAACTAATTTTCCTAATAACAAACATATCACTTGACATAATAAAGCTATCTTGCTTGGTATTCATCAAAAAGATGCCTACAATAGGTTCAGCATTTGATAGACTATAACTCTCCGACTGAATAACTATCAAAATATTGTCAGCCTTCAAAAACACCATCTTTCCATGATCAGTGATCAAAAGAAACAAATTCAGGTGTGTCATACCTCCAAGAGTGGTACAAAATTAGTGAATGACACATTCAACGCAACCCCGTAAATAACTTGTAGAAGTGCAACAAAAGTTGGCAAGTTCCACTGAATTACAATATACTCTGATGAGGATTCTCTGCAATGATTATAGACAAATAAGTAGATGTTTAGAATACTGAGACAGCATGTCCATTGGAACTTTTATGTAAAAATGTAAAACTTAAAAGACTAACATAGCAATTCAACAAAATTGCAAATATCCCTGGATGCCTTATGGAGAAAATGAAAGATCCCATATGGCATTCCATTTGACACATTCTAAGGTGAAGTAGAGCTTCCTCTTCATCATAATATAAACCTACTTTATATAAAGATTAGTTCTTGCTCAGTATTAAATTGGAACTTCGGTAAAATGAGAAAGCATCTCTAATCTAAATGTAAAGCATTTCAAATAATAGAGTTTAAGACACTTTTCCAGGGTCATTGTTTGAAACAATAAGATTAGACCAGCTACAACAATCATCATATTTATTTCTCTTATAAAAGAATCAAAGAAAATACAAAGCTGGTGACAACTCCAAATCACGTTAATGATACTCTAGTCATTATAGCGTATAATTGCTAAGATAAGTTCTCTCATAGTCAGTCAATAAAATCATAATAAACAAGTCAAAATTGGCTATTAAATCATGACAGAAGGAATCTTTGCTAAATTTACAAAAGAAAATATCTAATGCATGCCCATAAGGCACAAAAAGTCAATAAAACACACAAAAACATAAGCTTCAAGGAAAATTGTTGAGTTTTAACTAGTTGCTCAGTCCATGTTCTTCTCAACAGAGGCGCACTTCAGCAGCAAAACAGCAGTCTCTGTACTGTGACAGCAGTGTAGAGAAGGCATAGTTGTGTGGGGGCAACAGTGTGAGGAGGTGAAGGAGCAGTGAGTATATAGGCTGAAGTAAAGGGTGCATGCTTTCCTAGGCATGCATGCACCAGCTTTAGTCCCTAATCAGATTTTTTTTAGTATTCTGTTATATTTAGAACAGCACTTGCATGAGAAGGTTCTATTTTAAGCAGTGAATTAATTGTTGTTCTAGAATTAGAATGCTTTGTTTGCATGAGTAGGGCGCACTTTCCAATATGGGATGGATATGTTTCCATTATGGTGATACCTTGATTGTAGGAATTGGGTTAAGTGTAACACGGTAACACTTTGTTTGCTTTGCTTCTCACTTTTCTTGGAAAGAGGTGTTTTGCATTCAGACTTTTGCTTCTGCTTTTGCTTCAGAGTTAGAGGTCTAAGTTTAAATTAGTGCCCAATTTAGAATTAGAATATTCTAGCCTTTATAAAAGAAAGGCAAGGGTGTGAGTAATTCAATTTTATTTTATTTTTTTCAGTTTTGAGCTAGTGCAGTGTACTTTTCTTCAGATTTAATAAAAAAACAGTTGCAGGCTTGAAAGTTCAATCCTGTGTGGTTGCTGTTCACTTTTCAGTGTGATGTTCTTGCAGATTCTTGTATTAAGAATCAACAGTTTAAAAAGGAGTCATCAAGTTTAAGTTTCCTAGTACTTAAGGTTTAATTTTCTGAGTGCAGAATCTGCTTACCATGCTTTAAAAATGTAACATTGTATTAGAATGGAGATTCTTAAATCTTTGGATGGTTATGATTGCTGCTTGTGACAGCTATTTTTCAGAGGGTTTAAAAGGTGGGATGCCTAAGCTCCAATAATTGAAGTTGATCCATGCTTGTGAGAAGCATAAGGACTTCTGGTAGGTTGTTGGTGGTGATGCCTAGGATCTTTCAATGACTGAGGTTGATTTTAACCTATGATAGGATGCTGATATATTTCAGTGGGTGTGATACCCAGGAGTCTTTGATAATTGAAGAGATCCAAACTTGTGAGAGGTTGTAGGGTACAATGCCCTGAGTGCTCCAATGATAGAAGTGTTGATCCACACCTGTGATAGGCTGCTGATCTGAGTTATTCCTGGCTGATCCCATGTTCCAAGAGCTACAGGTATGACCAGTATCAGTTTCAAAGAGTGTGACTATTCATGTTACTGCAAGGTAATCTTCTTGGACACATTGTTTGTAATGTTGGATTGAAAATAGATCCCAACAAGGTAAGAGTAATTGTAGAAATGGAAGCCCCAAAGGATGTTACAAGAATAAGATTGTTCTTGGGCCATGTTGTAATGTCCCCTATTCCTAAGCAGTGATCTGTTGCAAAGGTTAGTCCATCACTGGGTCCCTGTGGACTAACAAAGTGGTTAGGGGGCCCTTTGGAGGCATTTATAGACTTGTTCAATCAACCTTTTGAGTTCAGTCAGTGTTTTCCCAACTCAAGTGTTTGTCAGGGTTCTCGCAGTGTGCTTTCTGAAGCTTATTCAATCACTTGGACCATACTTACTATTTATAGTAAGTCACTGGGGTCTCTGGTATAGTCAGTTGGCAGTGTTACTATTTTGGGCCTATGGCAGATTTATATCCTGGTTTTATCTTGGTTTAATTAAGGTTCCAAGTATTAAGTTTTAATAATGTTAATTATAAAGTTAAATTAATTATTTAACTTTATGTGTTATTAATAAATTAAAAGGGACTTTATATTAAAAGGGGATATAAGTTATTTGAAAAGAATACTTTATAATATAAAGTATAGCGCCCAAATTAAAAAGGGTTGAAAGGCGGGAAATGAAATTAAATAAAATACATTTCAAATGCAAATTAGGGCATGGGAGTTTGGGAATTATAAAAAGGCATTTGTGAGCTCATTTGAAGATCATCTTGGAATTGGAAAAATTTGTTAAGGGTTTGCAGGTGGATTGGAGAGTCTGGAAATACTCGGCTTCATCGAGGACGAAAACCCTCATGAGGAACAGCACGCTACAAGAGTGAAAGACCTTCCAAGGCTACTAACTGACAATCTCATGCATGGGTTGTGCATTGTGCTTTAAAGTGTACCTGCCATTTACAAGAAAAGATTTGAAAATTCAAGGTTTGATAGTTTTAAGAGGAACTAGCAGGCATTGGTTGTATTTTCAAAGAATTATATTTGCAGGGTTGGAATATTGCCTTTAATTACCTATTGAGGTGTCCACATTGTTGGTGGGTTTGTGAACTTCATGCTTCAACTGGACGTGGGATTCTGAAGGGTTTTTATTTGCTGGTTGAATGTTTTGGTTGGCCTAGATTGGAGATCCCAGGCAGGACGTGGTGCTTTCAGATTGCTATGCGATTATTGTAACCTCAAACTTCAATTGGGCGTGGTTGATGAAGGGTTTATGACTATATTCATCTTGGTCGACTAGTGATAGTGAGAAAAAATGAATGTGACTGAGCCATGGATCTTTCCCAGGCTATAGTTTTCCATCATGTCTTCCAAAAAATCAGAAAAGAGGAAGGTGTGGGTATTATGGTGCCTGTTGCCGGTATTTCATGTAATCATGACTATCTATTGCTGCGCAGAGGCTATTTCTGGTGTAGACAAGGTGTTTCATACCTTTGCTAATCGTGGGTGCCTAGAAGAGGTCACAAGGATTGCATTTTGCCCTCAGCCATGCAATATACCTGCTATATATTGTTGTAGTAGTGGTGTGAGCTGTTGTTGGGTATAGGCTGAAGGTTGGGCGTGAGTTTGTGTTCTATAAATCGTCCTTTGCTACAGATTTCACGTGCTGGTCGTGAGTCTTCGCAAAGGCAGTTGTCTCATTCATACAACCTTGTAATGTCCCCATTTTAGGGTTCTTTTGCTCAGCATTTGGAGATGTCTTTCTAGGTTTGTGTCTGCCTAATCAGAGGGGTAATTTGAGGTTACTAGTGAGCTTAGATGGTATAGAGGAGTTCTACGATGCTTTCAAATGTTATTTTCGGCTTCTGATTTGGGCTCCAAGATTCTTGGAGAACGAGTCTATTTATAGTAAGTCACCCAGTCAGCTTCGTTCGTCATTATTCTTCATCGAGATCACTCTATTGTAGTTAGTTTTCGATTCTGGTTCATTCTGGCAATTTCCACAAAATGAGTATATTAATGGTTTTATTTTCATTATTTCACTAAGGTTGCTAAATATTATTTAAAATATTTTAAAAAGCACCTTAGTGTTATAGCTCATTGGAACCGAGATGAAATATTTTAAATCATGGTTGTATTAAACAAGGACCTTGCCTATCAAATTATCATTATTTTAATAAAAAGGTATTTTTCAGAGCTAAAAGGAAGTTTAAATTAAAAAGTGAATTTTTAAATAGAAGCTTCTGGAGAGTTTGGCGGGAAAAGTATAAAAGGAGGTTATGAGAGCTCATTTGGTTATGTTGAATTTATTCTATTTCTCTATTTGAAACCCTTGTGGATCTAGATATTGAACCTGGTTCATCTCAAACTTCTGGAAGACGAAACCCCTCTTGAAGAATATCATCCACGATGGTGAAAGATCCTCTCTAGGTGATAGCTAATAGATTCATTTAGAGTCTATGCTTGTGCTTCATTTGCATATTTGAAGATAATCGATTAACATTCCTAGCAAGATTGAAGGTTGGGTTTATTATTCAATTCTAAGTGATGCTATGAATCCCATATTTCAGTTGTCAGATGAAATTATATTGCAGATATGATTATGGGTATTATCCCTATTTATATCTTATATCAAAACAATCAATTTGAGATGCCAAGAGAAAATTTGAAGATTAGAAGAAATTTAATTTAGTGGCCATACCACTTAGTTGAGGTGTGCCATTTTGTGAGCCATACCCCCATGCCCCCCCTTTTTGCTTGTTTAGGTTGGCAGGTGAAGAAAATGGTTATGGGTAGAGTTTTAATCTTATTTCCTAAGCTGGACGATAGTGTTCATTCCATTTAACAGCTGTTAAAGTGGTGGTTTGCTTTTATATGAGTGTCGTACTTTTCCTGTGCATTCCGTACATACTACTAAGGAGGTAAGCTGAATGAATACTATTAATTAATCTGGGTTTGATTTTTCAAAGTAGCAAGACAGACAGCTAGGTTAGTGGAAGAAAGAATATTGGAGTATGTTGTGGATGTGAAAGAAAGAATTGGACGAAGGATTAAGGGGGCAGATAAACTGAAAGAGGCAGCATTTGCTACGCATGATATACCCAGCTGGTAATATTTCTTATGTAAGGAGCTACGCTGAAGTTGAAGTGGTTCCAGGACATCTGTTGGGGAATACGTGGGCAGCATGAGCAATATTTTCATAGACTACCATGGGTTTAGGCTGCAGCTCCAGTAAAGAAATACCTGCAATATTCCTTAATTAGACTATTACCAACTTCTCAGTCATTTGCATGGGTACTCACTGCGAGCATGAGCTTTATTGGTACAGATATGAAAGGTGTTATATATGCTTGATGGGCAGATTCAGTTTCATTGCTGCAAGGGCTGAGGCTTTATCTCAGAAAATTCTGAATTTCCCTAGTTGGCGTGATGCTACAGGTCTGAAGACATTTCTGCATTCTTTCCTCACTCTGTCCTACTTTTCGAGCTTCCCAGTCTGCTACAGAAACTATCAATACAATGAAGCTTGGTTCACAGGTATTTTCTGTTATGTAATGCATTTGAATAAATGAATATATGTGCTCTATTAATGGACTGATCAGAACTGTGAAAAATGGAATAAAATTGTTGAGTTCCGTATTTCATTACATGCAATGTATGTCTTTGTTCTGCAATAATATAAGCATGGAGTTATCTATTTCCTGAGCATTATTTTATGAGTTGCAAAAAACACCAAACCTCTGAAATGCACAGTTCAGTAAAAGGCAAATTGTTTGACAAAATGGCACATGTGTCAAACTAAAAATAATCCCAAAAAATATCGTTCCAAATTAGGGGGTGGTCATTACAAACCTGCATACTGGTACTTATGTTATCAATTATCATTGCTTTCCTATAGTCTTCGCTGTCATCAATATTCTTGCTCAGGTAGCATTTGTAAAGGAATTTGTATTTGTGCAAAGATTGGGTCACAATCTGTTTTCTGGAGTACATGAACTGCTGTCATTAATTCACTCAGAAAAAATACTGTTGAGAATCTTAAGTTTCATTCCATTGTATTGAATGTCCTTCTTTAATGCTATGAACAAAGTTATCAATTTGCTGCTGTTATTACATATTATTTGCAAGTCTGAAACTCTATGAAACACCCAGACAATTAGCATGCAATATGTTTGACAAAATGTCCCATCTGTCAAACTGAAATAATCTGAGCTAAATCGCAAAGTCTGAAGCCAAACTAGGGAGGGACATTACACAAGTCGGCTACTATCGTCAATTCATCAAAAAAAATGTTCAAATCTCACGCCCACTGGACATGCTCACAAGGAAAGGAATATCATGTGTATAATCAGAAGAACAAGAACAAGCTTTTAATGACTTAAAGGCATGACTCATTAGTTCCACTATCTTGGCCTATCCAAATTGATTCCATGTACATGTGGATGCTTCTAACTTTGCCATTGGGAAACATTGGCACAACTAGGGCGTCAAGGGTTTGATCACACAAATTTTTTTGCAACTAGATTATTATCAAATGCAAAACAAAACTATAGCACTATGGAAATAGAATCTCTTGGCATGGTCTATGCAATACAAAAGTTTCCACACTATTTGTTGGCTACACCATTTACCTTCTATGTAAACCATCAAGCATTGATGCACCTGGTCAACAAACCAATCATCCAAGGTCAAGTAATTAGATGGTTACTATTGCTTCGAGCGTTATGTTTGAAATCATTGTACAACCAAGAAAAAAACATGTTATAGTAAATCAACTTTCATGGATCAAGTCAAAATGAGCTCCAGCGGGTGTAAATGAAGACTTTCCCAATGCCCACTTGTTCCAAACAGCAGTAGGCATGAGAACATCAAGGAATACCTCTCAACACCCTCATTTCCTAAAGACATGCCACCAAGAGAGGAGAAAATTAGCACTCAAGACCAAGACATTCCAACTAATCAATAGATTGTTGTGCAAGATGGGCCCTAATTACATCTCAAGAAGATGTGTAATGTGAGAAGAGGTAAGGGGTGTACTGGAAGAAGCACATTAAGGATTGGCAAGCGGCCATATGGGGTCTGATGCCACTATATGGAAGGTTCTCTTGGTGGCCATATCGTGGCCAACTCTTCACACAAATGCCAAGGAATGGGTGGTCAGATGTGATACATGCCAACAAGTGGGGAAAAACTGCGCAAAAGAGAATTCATGCCACTCTCACATTCTCAATTGCAAGAACTGTTTGAACAATGGGAGCTAGATTTCATAGGTCCTCTTAAAGTTAGCTAGATGCATCGATGCAGATATATTGTATTGGCAACAGAATACTTGACAAAATCAGTAGAAGCACTAGCCCTACCAAACAACACGGCATTAAGTAAAGCAAGATTTATTTATGAACAAATAATTACCATGTTTAGGATTCCAATACAAATAACAAGTCATAGAGGAGGGCACTTTTTTAATCCTGAGCTGATGACAAGTGAATTTCAAATTTTCCAAACTCTTTCCAACCTATAATACCCAAGGGTGAATGGTCAAAGCAAGATCTACGAATAAGGTACTTATATCCATCATTCAAAAATCATGTGGGATAGAAGGAATGGATTGGGAAGAACATCTACCAATAGTACTATGGGCCTACAAAACAAAATTCAAAGTAACTACTAGGCACACACACTTCCAATTGATGTATGCTCAAGAAGAAATGGTCCCTATGGAATACATAGTACCAAGCTTAAGAACTGCTATGGAAAATCAACTTGGAGACAATGCATTTTACCAAGCTTAAGAACTGCTATGGAAAATCAATTTGGAGACAATGCATTGTACCAAGCTTAAGAACTGCTATGTAAAATCAATTTGGGGACAATATGAGCATCAAGGAAAGACAACTCCTTTTGAATAAATTGGATGAACAAAGAATCATGCCACAATGGGCCCCTGAAATAATGCAAAAAAGAAGAAAACATTAGCATGACAAGCACTTACAGAGAATGAAGTTGAAGCCTAGCACAGTAGTATTTAAGTATAATGGACACAATGAGATAAAACCTAGTAAGTTCAAAGTAATGTGATTAGGGCCATTTAAGATTAGGGAAGTATTAGTGAATGGTTCTATAAAGTTAGAAAATTTAAATGGAACAATAATAAAGAAACAATAAATGGTTCCAAATTAAAAAATTATTAGGTAAGACAAAAAGCATAAGAACGATAAACATAATATATTGGAAGGACATTCAAAATGAAGAATTGAGTGACATAACTATGGACTATGATAAAAAGGTTGGTGAAGCAAGTGCAATACCAATTGGATCTACCAACCAACCTAAATGTTGTTGTTTAAATCCGCACCTCTGGAATGCGTATTTGAAACGGATAGCTATGCACAGATAAACTGCTCTTCAAATTAGGAGGGGAAGCTCCCTCTTGTTGATGGTATGAAAGAAAGTAAATTAAAACTAATTTGCCTATCTTTTTGGTTCAGCTAGAGCACAAGGTTTATAAAACACAAACACCCGCAACTGAGACTAACTTAAGCTAAAGACGTTTCTAACTTCTCAAGTAATACACAGAGCAAGAGAAATTAAAAATGAACAAGGTTGATTCTTTGGCAAAGGCTTAAGAGAACTCTTTCTCAACATACATCTACACACTTCAATGTAAGCTGAAATTAAGATCACAAAAGCATAACACAAATAATGGAAATCTGAGACGTTATACCAAGGCAAAGGAGGCTCATGATTTTATTTCTCAAACTTCTGGAACAAAAGATTATCCTAACACATGCACAGAATAAGAACTTGCAGCTAAAGAGGCTTGCAAACTTGTTCTTACACAAAAGGAACAGCAATTACAATAACTACTTGTTGGCTAAAAGAGACTCAACAATTCGCTATCATAAAACAATTGAACAACACTGAATAACAAATAGAAGGCACTTAGGCTCAGCGTTTTGTTATCACTAGCATGGTTAAAGAAAACTAATGAGCAAAGGCTCTTATGTATAGGCAAGCAAAGGAGTAGGAAACCTAAAATCTCCTTGCTTTTACAATCTAGGGCTTGCTCAGCAAGCAAGCTTTATTTCTAAATCTAGAAAGAAGATAACATCTAACCCCTAGGAAAGCAGAAAAAGCAGGGACTGCCAACTATTACAATTTATCTTCTTTCTCTTCTCAAAGAATGGATAAGAATTGTTCCAAGAATAGAAAGAAAGCGGAAAGAAAGCTTCTCGAAGAAAGTTACTTTAAATCTCAATCACATCCGCTAGAAAGCAAGAAACTGTGTCCCGGTTCGGTGCATCTATCCCATCAATAGAAAAGTTGTGTTTTTCCAAGATATCTTCTCCATTTGCAATTGACCTCAGGAAATTTTTGATCTCATTGGTTGCTTTTTCAAATTTTGCTGACATCATGGCAAGGTGATTCATTCTGCCACCAACTATATTGTTGTTGTCACAGCTACGAACAACACTCTGAAATTGAATTTGCACTTCATCAGGCCTGACGTAGGAACCATCTTCAAGACTGTATCGAGAAGGAATCTCTGTGACAAACTCATTGATGAAAAGAAGAGCTTCGATCACCCTTTGTTTGTAGGCAATAAACTCCTCGGATATCCTCTCATAGGTTTTAACCTTGAAGACATGACGCTCTCTCCAGGCAAGGATCTGCCTCTTGTGTTCTTTTGAAGCCATTGAACCATAGGCTATATCTAAATCTACAATGATGATCTCATGCCTTGGTTTTACTTCAGCCACCAATTGTTCAAACCCTTGGATACCTTGACGTAGCTCATGAGCATTTTCTCTCAACTGAAACATCTGGGCTAAGATCTCCTTTCCTCTGATGATGAAACTCTTGATCCACTCTTGAGTTTCTTTCCCACAAATGACCAGCTGTCTCAGCTGATGATGATCGGCTGGTGTATCTAAAACCTGGGGTAGCAACTAAGTAGCCTGTGAAGAACCATGGAAAAGGTTAGAAATATAAAGCCTAAGTTGTTGTATTTCATCCTTGAGGGCTGCTTTGTCTTCCCCATCCTTGAGCACTCTTTCTTGAAGATTTTCAATCACAACTCTGAACAAACTGACATCCGTATATCTAGTATTTCTACCAAGATTAGCCTTGACCATCACAAAGTCATCCATATTCACTTCATCCCTGTTCTTATCTATGGGAGGTATGGCAGTCTCCATAACCATCTCACCATCAGGATTCCTATCAAAGTGAGCTTGCTTCTTTGCTTTCTTCTTAGGAGGTTCCTGATAGATGTTGTCAAGATCATCAAAATCTACCTGATATGACGGTCTTCTTCTCTCCCTTCCCAAGGAGCTCTCAAGCCAAGACACGGTAGTATCTTTACTAACTTCCTTGGGAGGTGCAATTCCAATTTCTTCATCTTCTTCAATATCCAGGTCGATGTGAATCGGTGAAGACTCTGTCAAAGGTACAGAAACATGTATTAAAGGCAGCTCCTCTACTTCTTTTTGAGGTACAGGCTCGTCAGAAGGTGCTTTGTTACAACTGTAGGCTGCTTCTGTATGACTATGCCTAAGAAGTCTAACCTTCTTCTTACATTTTTATTTGATCTACTACCTTTGACGCTTTCTTGAGACTGACTTATGCCCTTCCCTTTCGACTATGTTCTAGAAGAAGAGGGAAGTGTCCTTGGCGGCTCTGCTACTGGAATGGAGTTTTTCCTCTTAAGGATTAGGAAAACCTTGCTATGATCGAGGACTTGTCTTGTCCTGTCTTCAATTGAGAGGGACTCTTTATTAGCCCAATTGACTTGAGGAAGGGGCTGATTTTCAATTCGCTTCTGAGCATACATCGAGAGAAGCACATCCTCATCATCATCTGATAACCCTTCAATGTCTTCTGATAAGCAGTCTTTCATCTGGTGAAGAGTGAACCTGCTATAACTACGCCTCCACACCTCGAACTCATCTATGCAATTGGCCCAAAAGTCTTCGAGAGCGGGTAAGTGAGCATAGTTTTTCTCAAGTCGGCCAGCGTAGACACCATGAGGGTCATAAGATTGTCTCTCGCTGTAAGGCTTGAGACCAAGTTTATCTAACTCATCCCCCATGGCCTTAGCATCTGTTGTTGTTCTACATATATAAATTCCCAACCCCAATGTTAAACCGAGGGCTGGTTTCTTTCTGTTCCTTAAGATTGTGTGGACCTCACGCGCCTGCCTTAAGAACTCCATGAAGACGACTTCGTCTAATGAGTACCTTGGTAACATGAGTGGAGCACCTAAAAAGCCATAGACTCTGAGATAGGTGAAAGTAGGAAATTGTATGAACCAATCTGCCCACTCCGCCATCGCTGCCCTGGCAGTGGATGAGATACGAAAGTGCAACTCATTGTCCAGGTCTCGCACTATGTAAATCAGGAAAGCCTCATTCACCCTCTTATAATGATGCAATGACTTGGTGAATTCCAACTGAGGGTAACAGTTGTAGATATGCTATATGTTCAGAGATCCTTCGATGTTCAACCCTCTAAATTGACCTTGGAAGGCCACCAGGTAGATTAGGTAGGAAACCATGTGGAACTCGTGAATCTGGAAATATTTTGTTATCTGCTGATGGAGGCTATCACTGATCAAGGTGGCCCAATCATAGAACTCAGTCTTCTTCATGATGTGGGTTATGGCATAGAACATCCAGGGTTGAAACTTAGTAGCATCTTATTGTCCAGTTACCCTATTGAGCAAGGTGATTATGATGGCAATCTCATCTCAACTCCCCTCGCCCGACGTTCTTAGGCAAAGTCTTATGTTTCTCCTTCATCCACCTCTGTGCAATCTTCTTACTATACTTGTCTTTGTGCATTTCCCACATCCTTTTACATTCGCCCTTTAGATAGTGACACTTTTAGGCCAAGGAGGAATGGAAAAGCATTTCTTGATCATATCAAGTTTCGAACTGCAGATCAATCTGCCATCAATTGATTGGATCTCCTTTGTAGCCGGATTGTAATGCTTGATGCAAGCAATTACGAACTCGAGACTCTGAACTGATATAGGAATAGATGCTACTGCGAGGTGTCCCAAGTTTCTGATTGTAGTGTTGCCTGCACTCTCCAAAGCACGTAGATCAAACACCGGCTTGATGTGATGCAAGTCCATCTCAGCTGTTTTGATATAATCATGATAGAGAGTTGATTTAGTCTTGAAAACATTGGGAATGTACTCCACTCTGAAAACCTTGAAGAATGACTGTAAACTTGCCTTGGTTCAGACAAGTTTTGAGCAATTTACTATTTTTAGAGTGTTGATTTTTCTTCGTCAAACGGACAATTTTTTGAAAAAAATTTGAGAAATGGGTTTTGCTCAGAATTTCGTGGCAAGACAACCCAGATTGTCCATTTTTAAGAATTTTGAATTTAGACTGAAAAAGCAGCAAACCCTAATTTCTTCAATTTTTCACGAAAAAAGCTGGCACCTGGGTTTTGTTCAGAATGTAATTAGGAATGGACCGAGTTGATCAAATTTGAAGAACATTGAGGGCTGATCGAAAAAGCAGCCAACCCTAAAATTTGAAATTTGCTTGAAAAAAGCTGTGATATGGGTTTTCTTCAGAAGACTAATTTGAGAGGACCCAAATGATCAAAAATTGAATACACTGAGGATTTCACTAACATGCAAATAAAAAGCAGCTACTGCAACTTGATGAACTTCTTGAAAATTTCTTCAGAAGAATGAGATGATAAGACCCAAATGGCTGAAAATTGAAAATCTTAGCCTTCTTCTTAAAAAATTTGATCTTTTGGATGAAAAAGCATGAAAAAGCAAGGCCTTATGCTGCTGGTCTGAAAATTTTGATGAAGAATCAGCAAACTTGAGTTCTAGAATCATGAAATATAACTTCAAATCTGCTGCCCCACTCTTTTCCTTTGAATGCCACCTGCAAAAATAATGAAAATTACATGAAAGAGAGGTGTTAAATAGACTTAGGGTTTGAAATAGGTTTGTTTTCTTTTGCTTTTATCTTTGAAACCCTAAAATCAGTTGGTTCGATGAACTTGGACATTCTCTTCCTCTTGCAATTTTTGAAACTTTTGAAAATTTCAAAATTTTCACTAATGCATTGTAAGTTGGGCACCCTTTTTGGCTAGGGGCGCCAACTTGCTCCAAAGTTGGTCATTTTTTAAGAATTTTCAACTTTTCACAGTTTTGACCCCCTACTTTGACCTCAATCCCTGGACTCCAGATTGATCCGATGAGCGAGCTAGATGATTCATCACGTAGCCTGACTGATCCTAAGATGATTGTTCTAGAGGCGTCTCTGGCGAAAAACTTCGTTTGACCTTTAAATTCATGGGAGCCTATTTCCTCCAAGGGCGCCCATTTTGTCCAAAGTTAGCCATTTTTCTGATTTTCAAGTTCTTCCTTTTCCCTTTGATTTTCTTGGCCGACCTTCCTTGTAAATTGTATTTATTAAATTGAAATTATATTTTTATGATGGCCGACCTTGCATGAAAAGGTACAACCTCTCTCCTTCAAGTTGTATAAATACAAGATCATTCCACTCCATTTGTGCATCAATGAAGTTCGAGCATTTCTTCTCTTCTAAGTGCGAATTCTTCAAGGGCAGATCAATCAAGTGCAGTTTGCGAATTATCAAGAGCAAATAGCGAATTTCTTAAGGGCAGATCTGAGTTACAAGGAAGTGTTGATTACTTGTTATCATTGCATCTTGTGAAGGTGCTGCATATCGGCCTTGAGATTGGCCTCATTGTAATGAGACTTGTTGCCATTATTGATATACAATAGAGAGATATTTGTTGCTGGGTTTTTCCTCTCAAGGGGTATTTGCTGTGTCTTTGTGTCTAATTTTGAAATTAATTTTTGTGCATTAAATCTAATCATAAAAACTAACATGGTATCAAAGCGGGTTTGAAGAAGATCTTGATCAGATTGTTATTACAGCAATACTCTTTACTCTCTTTCTCATCGTTGTTTACTTCTATCTCTTTGTCAAGATGATGATCGATCTTAAGCTTGAGGATAGACTTGAGGGAGCATCTAATTTCACATCTTGGAGATTCAGAATTATGCTCACCTTGGAAGAAAGTGAATTGGTCGAGTTTGTGGAGAGCAAAGTCCCCGAACCTACTGATGAGGAAGAGAAGGTACAGTGGAAGAAGAAAGATATCAAGGCGAAGAAGATGTTAGTTGATTCCATGAAGGATCATATCGTTCCTATTGTCTCCAAGTTGAAGAAGGCAAGAGAGATGTTTAAAACTTTGGAGGAGATGTACGAAATCAACAACACAAGTCGGGCACTTGCATTAAAGCAACAACTTCATCATGTTAAGATGGCGGAAGGAGAATCTATCATTGCTTGCTTCATGAAGATTTCCGAATTGAGAGATCAGCTCTCTTCTATTGGTCATTTTGTTGATGTCAAGGATTTGACCATGTTGGCTCTTAATGGTCTTCCTTCATCTTGGGAGTCTTACATTCAAGGAATCAACGCGAGATCGAAACTTCCCAAGTTTGATCGTTTGAGGGCGAACTGTATTCAAGAGGAGTCTAGGTTGGCTGTGAGAGGTATTGGTCGAAACTCCACAAATGAAGACATTCATGTTCTTTCCACTCAATCCTCGAAGAAGAAAGGGAAAGATGGAAAGAAAGGGTATTTCAAGAGGAATAGAGATAAAGGAGCTGATGGTGCTCCCGCATTCAACAAGAAGTGGGACCTCTCTAAAGTCCAATGTTTTCGTTGTGACAAGTTTGATCACTATGCAAAGGATTTCCCAACCAGGCCTAATCAGCATGCTTCATTTGCGGATGTGGATGAGATCTCCCCTCAGAAGGATTCTAGGGAATTTCTATTCTAAGTCATGGGCCTCTGTTCAAGCCGTGAAGGTTGTGTGCTGATCTGTGTGCAAGAGCAGCATATCTTACTATGTCCAATATGTGCATCCATCAGAATATTTAAAGAGATACGTATTCTTTGTTTGTTGAGTTATATCATTTAGTTGGATCTTGTAATTAGTAAAGAGAGATAGTGGTTTCTCTCGAATTGTGTTCTCTAGCTTAAGATCCTTTGAAGATTTCATTTATTGCAAGTTATTTCATGCTGGTTGTGAAGATTTTTGAGTGTGACTCTGAAATAAAAGGAGAATTACAATTTCGATGGTGATTAGCTGGTCACATCAATATCATTCTCTAATGCATGAACTATTATAAAGCCTTGAACTCTTGGAGAGAGTTGGTTCTAATTGCTAACTGCATAATGCATTCAAGAAATTTGTAGTTGTGCAAATTATCTTTTGTTGTGTTGAGTTTAGCACTCTCAAGAGGAGTAAAAGATGGAAGAAAGAGTTATTTCAGAATTCAATAAAGATAAATTCTTTATCCCTTCATTCTGATCTTTTGATATTTGCTACACATTTCACTTGTAGGTTAATTTCTTTATTCATGTTTTAATATTGTTCATAACACTCTTATGTGTTCATGCTATAACTTGTCATAGTAAACCTTGTATGATTCTAGCCTTGATATTTCTTTGGATAGTTATAAACTATTTGTAATCTCTCTCTATATCGCTTCCAGGATGGATCGAGAAGTAAGAAGGTGATGAGAGATTGCTTAGTGATGAAAAGCTTGAGGCATCTTGTGAGGAAGTCATGCCGACCAAAGAAATGATCAAGCGTGAAGTCACAACTTGCAGCCATGGGACTGAGTTGGTGGCTAGAGGGAGCTCACTTCCAAAAGTCTTCTTTGCAATCTCTGAAGTAGGGATCAAGAGGGAGTTTTGTAACTCACTGAAAAGAAGTGAACATTACTGTATTGCAAGGCTAGGTGCTAAACCCTTAGAGGATCCCTTCAGCTATTGAGATCAGAATTGCTCAAGACTGTCATCTGGATTTGACATTGGTAGCTCCGCAAACCTATTCAGAATAGTGTGATTTGGGATGAGGTTGAGGAGGACTATCCTGAACTCTCTACAGTACTAGAGGTGTGCACTGGAAAACATTTATCGAAGGCAAGTGTTGCAAGCAATCTTGGACAAAGAGGTCAGAAGGTTGATGCAAGTGCTTGAAGATTCAGAGGGAGCCTACTGAACCTAAAGAAGATGGTAATCTAGTTGATCTTGGTTCTTTATGTTGGTTTATGGAAACCAATTTTTAGAAGCTTAAGGAGGTTGCAGCTAGTTCAGACTTGGTAGATCCTACTATGTACAATCAGTTGATTGGATCGTTAATGTATCTATACTAGACCAGATTGCAGTAAGTGCATTTTGTTAAGTTCATGTGTGAACCAAGGCAGGTACATCTTGTTGCAGCAAAACATATCCTAAGATACTTGCGTGGCACAATTGGATATGGGTTGAGATATTCTTCAGGTATGGACTTGGAGCTGCATGGTTATACTAATTTTGATTGGGCAAGGAGTGTCACTAATCGGAAGAGCACCTCTGGATGTTGCTTCAGTTTGGGATCAACTATGATATCCTGGTGTAGCAGGAAGCAATCATCTGTAGCATTGAGTGCAGTAGAGGCAGAGTATATTGCAACTTGTGTGGCAGCTCGGGAAGCAGTGTGGCTTCGTAAGCTCCTTGCAAGATAGTTTGGACAATCAATGGAGCCTACTATCATTCATTGTGATAACCAGAGTTATGTGAAGCTTTATGTCAATCTTGTGTTTCATGACAGAACCAAGCATGTTGAGATCAAATACCATTATATCAGAGATATCGTATTGAGGAAAGCTATACAATTGAGGTATATCAGCACTAATGAGCAAACGGCAGACATTCTCACCAAGCCTCTCTCCAAGATAAAGTTTGTGTACTTTCGAGATAAGCTTGGTATGGTGGAGAATACAGCCTTAACTGAGAAGGAGTCTCAATATCAGTGATCCTCTTTAATGAGTTCTTCTCTATGAGAGAAGTTCGAGGTGAAATCCCTTGTTAATGCATTCTTTTTTGCAAGAGAAGCTTGAGGTGAAAGCCCTTGTTCCACCCTCTGGGAGAGCCATGGTGGATGTCATGTGTGTGACTCCATGACAGCATCACATGAGAGAGTCCGTGATGATTTTCTTGTACTTGGGTTTCACCCTCTGGGAGAGCCATGGTGAAAGTCATGTTGAGGTGACAACATCACGCAAGTGATGAACACTAGTACATACCATACATGGTTGTAGCCATTATGGTTGATATCACGTTGAGGTGATATCTGATATCATGATGACGTGATATCTTTCTTTTCCACATATGGTTGTAGCCATTGTGGTAGATATCACGATGAGGTGATATTTGATATCACAATGAGGTGATATCATTTCCTTTTCCACATATGGTTGTAGCCATTGTGGTAGATATCACGATGAGGTGATATCGTTTACTTTCCACATATGGTTGTAGCCATTGTGGTTGAAATCACAATGAGGTGATGTGTCTTGTGCAGCAAGAAGTATTCCTCCCTAGCTGAGAGGGAGTGTTGATGTAAGTGCAGCTTCAATGTAATTATTCAATGTAAAGAGACGCTTCACATGGCAACTTTGTAATTATCTTCTTGGCCGACCTTCCTGTAAATTGTATTTATTAAATTGAAATTATATTTTTATGATGGCCGACCTTGCATGAAAAGGTACGACCTCTCTCCTTCAAGTTGTATAAATACAAGATCATTCCACTCCATTTGTGCATCAATGAAGTTCGAGCATTTCTTCTCTTCTAAGTGCGAATTCTTCAAGGGCAGATCAATCAAGTGCAGATTGCGAATTATCAAGAGCAGATAGCGAATTTCTTAAGGGCAGATCTGAGTTGCAAGGAAGTGCTTGTTATCATTGCATCTTGTGAAGGTGTTGCATATCAGCCTTGAGATTAGCCTCATTGTAATGAGACTTGTTGCCATTATTGATATATAATAGGGAGATATTTGTTGCTGGGTTTTTCCCCTCAAGGGGTATTTGCTGTGTCTTTGTGTCTGATTTTGAAATTAATTTCTGTGCATTAAATCTGATCATAAAAACTAACAATTTCAAGCTAGATATGAAGTTCCAGGTTGCTCGTTGAAGTGTAGTTTCAGTCCAGTTTGTAACAGCAGTCAATTGGTATGTTAAAAATACAATATTGAATGAGTTAAAGTCATTTATATGTCATTTAGACCCTATTGTAATGACTGTTCATCTGCTGTAATAAATCTGGAAAGCTTTCAGTTTGTGGGTATACTTAAATAGTTAATGGTTATTGCTCCTTCATTGTGAATATTTGTATTGGTTGTTATTGTTATGATTTATATATTTGCCAAACCTACAAACTGCGAAATGCCAAAAAGCATATCAGAAAACAGAAAACAAACAATAAAATAGATATAGGGTGCATTTTACATTCTTCCACACAAAGAGAGTGATCAACCAGATTCTCCCTTGCTTAGTTGGCTTTTCTCAAAAGAGTGGAAGTGATTTGGTTGACACCATTAGCAAGGGTGTAATGCATGTGCTGTCCGGAGTCTAACTCACTCACATCGTGCTTGGACTGATTCTAGACAACACAGTTTCTAGTAGACTCACCTCAGACCAAGTTGCAGTTTATGACAAACTCCTATCTCGAGAGGAGCTTTGCTTAGCTACATTTGTGATGGCTAGTGATAAAGCACCTAGCTCCAATGGTTTCCCCTGCGAATCTTACAAAATCCTTTAAGATGATGTTGGCCATGAGTTGTTTAAATTTTATACTGAAGCATATCATACCAATTCTCAGGCCCTATAATTAACAAGGAAATATAAGGCTAGTGAATCAAAGTTGATCTGCAAGTGAAGAACCATAACTCTCTTGATTTTCTCCTATAAAATTATTGCCAAGGCTTTAGCCCTATGAGTCAAACATCTCTCATAGTGGTCTATGCTCAACAAAGTGGATTTATTCAAAGGGGATACATCCTTGACAATGTTATTGCAATCTAGGAGGGTATGGAATGCGCAGAAAAATCTAACCAACAAGTGCTTTACATTAAAATTAATTTTGAAAAAGCTTATGACAGGATTGTATGCCATTTCATTCTTGACATGATCACAACTCTTAACTTTGGTCCCAACTTCATCTAGTTAGTCTAAATAGTCTTTGCCAATGCCACTAGCTACCTAACCATTAATAGTGTTCAATCTGAACATTTTGGACTTTCTATAAGTCACGGTTTCCCTCTTGCGCCTTCACTTTATGTGCTTGCTACTAAATGGTTTGGCTATCTTCTTACTAATATCATTTTGCAACGTGTCAAAGAAATTTCCCTTCCTAGAATTGCTTCTCAACAATTGGCCAATGGAAACGTTGTGGATGACTCCTTGACACTTAATGAAGATGACAATATCATTCACTAAGCTTTCAATTGTCTTCACACTTTTTAAATTGGCTTTAGGATCTAGTATCCAATGGAACGAGATGCAATATTACAAACAGTCCTTCTCACCCCCAACTTAGCTCCATACCTTTGGTTGAAAATCCATTGATCACAAAGAAATTTTTAAATTCCCAAGAATCCCATTTGCCTTTGAAGCTTGCCAATCTAAGCTCTAGCAATATGTTATCGACAAAATTGAAAAATACTCACCTATTGGATCACCAAGCCACTTTTGTTGGCAGGTAGGTTCCAAATTTGCTCTAAATTTCTTGCTACAAATGTATGTGAATTACTCCTCTTAATGGGTTCCCTCCAAAGCATCATACTACAAGAACTACAGGCTAGATAATTTAATGTCCCCTATCCTAATTTTCCCTAGAATTTGGTTATTGATCACTAATTTCAGCAAATTAGGGTTAGGGTTTTGACCTTAACAAATAAATATCTCTTTAGCGATATGATCTTGGATTGAGTCTTGCATTCATCACATGAACAACATTCACAACATATATTTGTTAGGATTAGATAATTACATCACATTCACACGTTATCAATAATGCAACAATTTCAGACATTGGGAGAGGGAACATGATGGGTCCGCCTGAAGTCATATGCCAAGCCTAAGAGAGTGTATACCACAGCCCTCCCCCTTGGTGACTTGTACCTGCTTTCCCCATTATGTCCCAAACCCTGAAGACACTTGCCAACTTGTGGGATCGGGCGGAGATCGCGAGTGGGCTCTTTTGGCTCCTACCACTACACCTCAGGCCCTACCTTCATGAGGAGTTGGGTGGAGGTTGTAAGTGGGATTTTGGCCCCTACCACTGGCACCTCAGGCCCCTCCACAGGATGGGTTTCAGACAATCAAGCACATCATATATTCTATCACACGAGATTATTCAAAAAGAATATTCTTATTAACATATAGGCAATATACATACATATGTAAACAACGATTTGCAGAAAAATATCAATCTGTGGTGATGAACTGAGCTGATTGTCTTTTGTTTCCGGGTCTGTATGTTTCTTCTCCTTAATCGATCCATCTGTTCTTAACACTGAGAAGATATCATTAGTGTGAATCAAATAAATAAGAATCAAGCACATCATATATTCTATCACACAAACTTATTCATTAAATATTCTTATTAACATATAGGCAATATGCATACATATGTAAACAACGATTTACAGAAAAATATCAATCTATGGTGATGAACTGAGCTGATTCTCTTTTGTTTCTGGGTCTGTATGTTTCTTCTCCTTAATCGATTTATCTGTTTTTAACACTCAGAAGATATCATAGTGTGAATCAAATAAATAAGAACCTATTTCCATACTTATATTAGGGGGCATCATAATTACCTATAAGGCTCAATAATTGCTGCAAGCATCACTATTGCATAATCGTAATATATATATATATATATTTCCATGGTTATGTTATATGCACTTATCTGATTAGACCTACTGCTGTCCTTATTCTTCTATATCTGCAATAGTTATTTCTTCAATATTCTCCTCACCCAAATATTGGTGAATATATGATACCCCTTTTTATCTCTTGTTTTACCATCGCTGCTGTTCATTACATTATCACTACTTTAATATTTATCTCTGTTTATATATGCGGTTGCATCATAAAAATTTCCTTACGTTACTCCCCATTCCTTATTCTGATTTCTTTGTGATTATCTCTGCAGTTCTGAAATGCAAATACATTCCTCATTTGCTGTTCATTTCTCTATTTTAAATCTCCCTTTCCAATCGCCGATCTCAGATAATTATTTCAGACTGAGTTTTATTGTTTGGCTGATAATAATATTCTGTTCCTCTTTCCCACGATGCCCTTCTCCTTTTGGAATCATTCCCTTTAAGTACCGGATATGTTTGAAAGTATTTGCTAGGGACATGTCTCTTAAGTGAATCGCTTTCTTAGACCATTCTAATTGCATCACCTCATATGGTAAGTAATTGCTGCATTTAAAGTTTAGGAATCGCTGACTAAATGTTAATGGTTAGGAATCACTGCCATTAAGGATGATTAGTATAGGAATCGATACCTTTAGGATTCCCCTGTTTGCTGTTAGTATATTTTATTTAAATATTTCTTGTTTGATATATTTTTTATTAATATTATTTTATATTGTTTTTCTTGTGAATATTATCTTTACTATTATGATATTTATATTATAATTATAACGTTATCTATGATAATCATAATTATAATATTTGAATTGCAATCACTCATATTTATATTTTAATATTCATTAGACGATGTTATTTGTATTTTAATATTTCATATTTGGTGTTACAATTTTAGGGGCATGACAGATAAGCACTTGCGAGATTTTCTTTGGGCCAATTCCAACTATAATAAAATATTTCATCATGTGGCTTACGATGTTTGTTGCCTACAAAAAGATTCAAATGAGCTAGGCCTTATTGATGTCAACAAGCAAGATATTGCTCTGTGTGCTAAATGGCTTGTTAGAATTTGTGATGGTAATGAGGCTTGGAAAATTCTAGTGAGATATTGCATTGCCTCTAGTGCACCATATGGGCGTTTAGCCTAGAATGATCTTAGATTTCATCCTCTTGCTACTATGTCAGTGCCCATCAAATTGTCACCATGAGTATTTAGAAAGCATGGGAATCTATTAAGTTGTGATTGCTCTAGAATGGAGATAGATTCTGCAATGGCTTATCCATCAACCAACATTCCATGATAGCCTCCTACCCTATTGTTTCAAGACAAGCCTTTGGCAACTATTCCTTGGATGCATTCCCTCAAGTCCTTCAAAAGGGGAATCAATCCTCTAGGGATCTTTACTCCAAGGCAAATTCCACATGATTTTCTTAGGCTGAAGCCAAGGCCAAATACAAATTAAGCCAAGTCGATCATTAGAACTACCAAACCATAATCAAGGTTGTGCCTTCTTAGCATTTGCACCAAAAATTTGTGCGATCCCTCAAGCCTTGGTGGAAGGATTTGAACTAGTACCTCAATGCGCCCTTTCATAATTACACACCAAAGAAAGGCTATAAGTGGCTCTCTCCTCACCTATCCATGGTTCAAAAACTAAATAACAAATGATCTCTTTGATCCCCCAGCTTCATTTGGGCTAAGAAATTTTAGACAATCTAGGGAGCTACTATAGAGCCCAATATTGATCAATTTTCGTAGTGTTTGCTTTACCAGAGTTTTCTAATTGGCAGCCATTTGATACATCCTGGCATTTCCTACCCAAGGTGTTCTTTTTGTGGGCAACCTAAAACCCTTCTTCACCTTTTCTAGTATTGTGCTCATGCTCAAAATGCCTAGCAATGGATACATAATTTTTGTCCTCTAAGACCTAAATCATTCACATGGCACAATGTCCTAGTTGAGAATGAGGCCAAATTTCCTACAAGTTTTCCTAAATGTGGCATGCTTTCAAATCAGAGTTTTTTTTTGCATTTGAAAAGATAGAATTTATGCTATTTTTTCTAATTCTAGCATGGATACTAATTTTGCTATTTGCTCCAAATCATTGCTGATCTTTGATGTGCTCATACAAATGCAAATCATGCTAGCAAGTTGGCAAAGGAAGTTCAACATCTCCAGACTTTGTTAGATCACTGGGGAAACGCCCCTTAGGCTATGGCCAAGGTTTTGCTTCATCGCCATCCCATGCCAAATTCTCCTATCAAGACCAAAGGCATAACCAGTTGGGAGTCCTCACACCACCACCAACATAGCCATTGAAGAGTCACCACTCTGCCTCCACCACTGCCAAGGAGACAACATTCTGGCTAGACCTCCCCTCCACTTCAACCTTTCACCACCTTAGTGGGCGGTCTTTGCCTTTGCATCACTCTCCACATCCTCCGAATAACATGGTTGGGCCCCTCCTAATCAAGAAAAATCCCTCAACTAGCACTTGCTATTTATCCACCAAGATCTATCCAAAATCAAGACCAAGAGGATCCTAAGGATGGTGACAATGTTGCTCATGATGGATGGGAGTTTGTGGACAATGGTAGAGATTTGACAAGTGGTAGATGGGATAACCCTAATGCGTAAGAGCCCCCCTCCTTTTATCAGTGTTGCCCTTGTGGCTTAATTTTATTGGATTTTATTAATGTTGTGTTCTTTTCATTAAAAAATGAAGATAAAAATAAAATCTATATAAGACAAAGCTTATAAGGCATACCTTACAAGTACTTTTCTGTAATTAAATGATATTCAACACAATAAGGGAAAGAATTAACAGAACACAATAGCTCATTTGGAACAAGAATACATTGAAGTCTAAAAAAGATTTGATAGCAGATCACTTCAAGGAGGCAACCTCCAAATATGATAAATCAATTACAGTTTCTGAGGATACTTTACAAGTGAACTTATCACTTCTGTGTAACTCCTGTGTATGCCTAGACATGATTAGGCTTGGACAACCCATAAGGCCCTATTACAAAACACATGAGAAAGAAAATCTATTAACCTACCAGAGAACTACATGTATACAGCATGTCAGCCACGTAATAAGCCAAACATACATGCTAAAGATAGTGATGTGGTTAAGGGTTCGGAGCATAACATGCCCTGCTCTCTCAAAAAAGCTTAGCCCTCAAGTCATGAGAGTTGTGGATGTTGCTACATGAGCTTCTCATCTTCCCATATAGTATGTTTTGTAGGACAATACATCCACTTGAGAAACTCCATGATCGTCGTATGGGGCAGCAACCAGACTAAAATATTGTAAGGATGAAGCCTCGGGAATTTTAACAAAATAGATTACTCCTCCAACCTCGGCAGAGGAATTAAAAATGCTAAAACATATTTTCAGTTTAGATTTTTTAATTATGACAAAAAATAAAAAGGCGCACATATTGCTGAAAGAGATAAGTTAAAATTACTTCTCTAGTTGACAGTGGCATCTACTCACATCAAGAATTCAAATAATAAGGCAAAAAAATAGAAATGCCTCAGAGAATTGAAGAACTTACTTGAAACTTCCGCCGAACAAAGATTGGAAGTATGTAGAGTGCTCCATAAGCCTGCAAATATTTTAAAATTTGATCAACCGCTCTGAAACTATTAAATATGTTGAGATTATCCAGGGTGTTATGCCAACCTATTTCGATGTACATGGATCTTTATTATTTCAGGTGTCTGTGAGAGAGGCACGTCAGAAACCTGCAACTCCCACGCATAGATTTCTGGAACTCGCAAGTCTGTGTTATTCACTTGCAAATCGACATCCAAATCGACATCAGGGGATCGAACCTCCAAAATCACAATGCCGTTGTCAGCGTCGAAGGAGTTTTCTGCGTTCGCAATGACCAGATTTTTGGATGTAGAGGCCATTGGATAGAGAATACGATGTAATTTGCACTGCAAAGCAATTTTATCGGATGTCTCCGAAGAGACTAATTTGCACTGCAAAGCAATGAAATGCACGAAACGTTCATAAATTCAGGTTTCTTAATCAAAACTATTTTCTTGTTTGCTTTCTACCCTTCTTTTTTATTTTTAATCTATTAATACTGATATCTTAAATATATCTCTCATGTATATCTTAAATTTGTTGTTTAAGATGGATAAACAAGGAGAAATATCAATCTCCATCTTTTAAATAGATGTATTTACTAACAATTGCATCTTGGTGTGCAATGGGTATGCCGAAGAGGTGTGGAAGGTCAATAGGGAAAAAGTTGGTTTTTTTCTTTTTTTCTTTTTTTCTTTTTTTCTTTTTCTTTTTTTTTTCTTTGTATATATTTGTGTAGTACATGAGGTCGATTGGTAGAAGCTATGAATTAGGAAGATAATGAGGTTACATTATCAAAAAGCTCATGTTATGTTTGCAATATGGAGAGATGGAGAGAGAGTGAGAGATAGGGATAGAAAGAGGGAGAGATAGAGGGGAAAGAGAAAAAGAAGAGGGGGGTAAGGAGATAGAAAGGAAGATAGAGATGGAGATGGATATGGAGATGAAGAAGGATATGGATATGGAGAGGAGAGGGAGAGATAAAGAGAGAAGAGAGAGGGATAGATAGAGATGGAAGAGATAACTATATAAAGAGGGAGAGAGGGAGAGAGATGGATGGGTAGAGAGAGGGAGAAAAGCTCTAGATATAGAGGGGAAGAGAGGAAGATAGAGGTAGAGATGAAGATAAAAGGAGAGAGGAAGAGGGAGGTAGGGGATAGATAAATATAGAGAGAGAGAGAGAGATAAAGAGAAAGAGAGGGAGAGATAGTTAGATATAGAGGGAGAGGGAGAGGGAGAGGGAGAGGGAGAGGAAGAAAGAGGGAGAGAGATAAGTAGAGGAGGGATAGAGAGAAGAGGAAGAAGAGATAGAGACAAATAGGTAGAGGATGGAGAGAGAGAGAGAGAGAGATAGAAGAGGGGGAGAGATGGAGAGATTTAGGTAGAGAGGGAGATAGAGATGAAAGAGGTGGGAGAGGGATATATAACTTAATATGTAGAGATAAAGATGGAGAGGGAGAGAGGAGGAGATATAGATAGAGGGTGATATAAAGAGATAGAGAGGGATAGGGAAAGAGATAGGGAGAGAGGGAGAGAGATGGATATATAGATATATGGAGACATGTCTAGAGATGTAAGGGGAGAGGAAGATAGAGGTAGATATGAAGATAGGAGAGAGGAAAAGGGAGAGAAATAGATATAGAGATAAAGATAGGTAGAGGGAAAGACAAAGAGAGAGATAAGGAGATTGAGAGGGAGAGAGAAAGAGATATATAGGAAGAGGGGGTAGAAGGAGAGAGATCAGTAGAGGAGGGAGAGAAAGAAGATGAGGGAGAGAGGGAGATAAATAGGTAGAAGAAGGGGAGAGAGAAGAGGGGGAAAAGAGGGAGATATAGCTCAATATATAGACATGGAGAGGGAGAGGGAGAGATATAGATAGAGGGTGATATACAGAGATAGAGAGATAGGAATAGAGATAGAGATATAGGGAGATAGAGGTAGAAAAATATATGGATAGAAAGAGGTAAAGAGAGGAGTGAGATCAATTGGTAGACCATTTAACAAATGATGTTGTTTATGCAACAAAGGTCTCAATGGAGAAGTGATAGCTTTAAGATGCAAGGATCCAAACATGACAAACAAAACCTCTGAATAAGGAAGATAACCAGGCTCCATTATCAACAAGCTCATGTTGCTCAACAGATAGAAAGGGGGTGAGAAGTGATATAGATAGAGGGATATATAGAAAGATAGAGAGGGACGGGGAGAGAGGTAGAGAGAGATAAGGAGATAGAGCTAGAGATATATGGATAGGAATAAATAGAGAGAGGAGATAGAGATAAAGAGATAAGATATATAGAGCATGAGAGATGTAGTGAATAAAAGAGAGGTAGAGATAAGGATATATATAATGATAGAGTGATAGGAAGATACAGAGAGAGAGGGGGAGTTAAGGATAGAAAGAGGTAGGGAGAGAAATAGAGAGGAGAAGTAGAGAGATATAAAAATAGGGAGTGATAGAGAGAGAGAGAGAAAGGGAGAGATAGGGGTAGAAAGGAGGTGGGAGAGAGAGAGAGAGAGTAGGAGAGATGGAGAAAACAAGAGAGGAAGGTAGATATATGACATAAAATTTTGGTGAAAACTATTACTTTCACCATAAGTATTTATAGATTACTTGTTTGTACAAACCTTGACATTATCATTGTCGTCTTGATGATGATGATGACTACTACTACGACCACTACTACCACCACTACCACCACCACCACCACCACTACCACTACCACTACCACTACTACCACTACCACCACTACTACTACCACCACCACCACCACCACCACCACCACCACCACCACTACTACTACTACTACTACTACCACCACTACTACTACTACTACCACTACTACTACTACTACTACTACTACTACTACCACTACTACTACTACCACTACCACTACCACTACCACTACTACTACTACTACCACTACCACCACTACTACTACTACTACTACTACTACTACCACTACCACTACTACTACTACCACTACCACTACTACCACTACCACTACTACTACCACTACTACCACTACTACCACTACTACTACTACTACTACTACTACTACTACTACTACTACCACTACTATATAAAAAAAAAATTAATTATATAAAATTTACATTATTCCCTTCCATATAAAAAGCGAGCATTTATAATTATTTGTGCATAAACCTAATTTATTTATACGCACATGTAAAACACAGCCATAACTTTTTTATTTGCTTACAAAAAAATTAAAAAAATAGTAAAAACATGGGCATTTATTACTTAACTATGTAGGGTAAAACCTAAATGTGCTCATTATTAGGATTTTGATCGTAATTTTCATTTTAATAAAGAGAAAAAAAGGGGGAAAATGATGAACGGTCAAGATTCATTTAACCTACTTGCTAGGGTTGTCAAGTCTTTTCATCCGTTGGAGACTTTTTTTGCTTGGCACTCTCAAATAAAGAGACACCTTCGACGTAAAAATTAAAGGCTTACAATCCTTTGAAAATCATTTTATATAAGATATTTTAATTTTATTATAAAATTATTTTATTTATTATGTATTTATTGTTGTTTATAATGTTTATATTGTTATTTATAAGATAGTGTTATAGGTATTCGTACAAAAATGTGGATGGAAATAGTCATATTTTTAAAGTCTAGTCAAACAAAAGTCTAAAACATAAAATCATAAACAAATTTGTTACACAATGAGAGTAGAAGTAGGGGGAGGAGGAGGATTTTGGAGTATTTTGGTTATCCAGTTTATCCCATACATCAGCAAAGTCCAAAGTGTCCATTGAAGGATCCCACCCATCAATATCATTTTCTTGATTAATATCTTAATTTTCATTTACATGACCATGCAAGATATTCTCACGGGGGAATTTACTACTTATTTTATTTTCTTTAGAGCTAGGGTCTTTGTATTTGAAAATTATGTGTAATGTCCATTTCTTTGGGGTAAGCATTAACACCTTTGGTCTATTTTAATTCCTAGCTAATCAGAATTTATTGAATGAAATAATTAATTGATTAAATTAAGTTTTCTTAAAACATTATATTTTACAAACAATTAATATTTAATTAATTATTTTAATAATGTTAAACATTTTACATTAAACTATTTATTTCAAGACCAAAAAGAGAGTTAAAATTAAAAGTCACTTAATAGGAGAAATTTATATCTTTTTGCCAATTTCATCTTCTATTGTGGAGTTTGGGTATTTTCTCAAGTTCGAACCTTAAGACAAAAATCTTAAGGGAAAATTGGTTTTGGAGAAGGATTTCTTCCTAGTTAATACTAAGGTGGAGGGTTCACAAGTGTGCTTAGTGTTTTTTATTTTGGATTTATAGATTAGTGTTGAAGAGTAAGATCATTTCCAAATTCATATTTGGCTTAAACTATAATTAGAGATTTCAATTTAATGAAAACCTTATTGAGGTTATTAAAGATTATTCTATAATCTGAAAGAGAAAAGTGCATTTTAATAAATTCATTATTCAAAATCTAAGTGAAGCTACTCATACCATTTTTGTGGGGCTATTGTACCATGTAAGGAGACATTGGGTTGGTTTTAAATAAAAATTTATTGAATTTGGTAGTTTTGGAGTCAAAAAGGTATAAGTTTGAGGAGTCCTACTGAATAAAAGATTGTATAAAATCTACTACCAGCTTTATTAGGCATAAAGTTATCAAATTTGGATTGCATCTTCTTTGTTTTGGAGTTGTGAGTTGTTAAGGGGTGATGTGGAGATGCATGTGGGGTTGTTGGAGTTTTTTATTTCTAGTTTCCCATTCTAAGGTACCTTACATATATTAAAGAGATCATAGCCAATTATTAGTGTCAAATTTAAGGCATGGGCTCCATTTTTAAGAGATCGTGAGTTGACAAGGGGGCATTATAATCATACTTACCTAGTCGCTCCAGTTGAAAGATGCAAACCCGAGCTGCAAGCAAGGCAACAACTTTAGCAAAATAAATTAGAAGTATAACTGCCATTATTACTTGCTAAAAAAATAGTGTGTAGTTACCAGGGAGTCATTCTTATTGCCAAGTTAGAAATTATATGTGAATGCTTTTCTTGATACTAGTATAATTAATATCAATTATTTTTAGTTATTATGGTTGGAAAGAGCATTAGTTGTAATTATTATTGAAATGTTAAACAATTAAACAATCATCATTTTGCATATTGGTATTGTTTGTTACCAAAATTTGCACCCGATTCTGAACTATACAAGTTTTAGTAATTTTGGTAAAACATTGGATTCACTTCTATGTGGGACACTTAGAATGAAGTGAACCCTCCCGGTTCTAGGACGGCGCCTATTTAGATAATCACCTGAATGCACTTAAATCACTATGAAAACTTGAAGGGGAAAAGGATAGGAAAATAAACTTAAACAATAAACAATTGGATACTTAAATTTTTCAAGGTGATACACCAAAAATATGATGATATCTTGATTCAACAACACATGACAATGAAATATGACAATACTAAGCACATAAAACACAACTTTGGTATATAAGCAGGTGCATAAAAATGTTTCATAGACAGGTATTAAACCAGTTCCAAAACTCTAAATTAGTAGGAAAAGATAAAATACTCACAACTAACCAGGCCTGAACTAGATAAAATTTCACAATCTATAATCTATTTAGCTGTAAGATCTTCACTTAAGACACGATTTCAAGACATAACATGTAGGATTAATGGAAATCTCAGCATGAAACATCAAATTGAAAATCGAAAACATACAAAAGTGAACTCCAAAGTAGGTCCCAAAAAGCTCTTGAATTATTAAAAAATGATTGTGGGGGTGTCCTCAAAATATCACGAGTTACAATTGCCAAAAGAACACAAACTCTGGCATTGAAAATCTTCAAAAAGTCTTTTTCATAGAATGTAGAACTCCCTGCAAAATGAGCTTCAAAACTCATAAGTACAACTCTCAACCACTCAGGGTTGAATCCAGGAAAATAGCCCCAAAAGTAGGAAACTCCACTCTCTAAAAGAAGTCAGATACATTAACAAAAACCCTCAAAGTCATTAACCACCATATGAATCAGAAAAAAAAACCTCTGAAAGCACTCCAAATGACAATAAAGGCATCCTAACTGCTTAAGAGAAGTCAAATCCGACCCCTGTATCTTCTCTAACATCCTTAGATACCCTCCTCATGTTGGAAAACTGATCCAAATAACCTCATTTTTCTCCCAATGTTGGGTAACTCTGCTTGCTTTCCTAAATGTTTGCCAAAAACATAAATGAGAGCATAACTTCTTTCCTTGGTCGAATGCATGAGTGGCATTTCATTTAATTTTGCATTTAATAACTTTCAAAAACAAGTGACTTATAGAATATCACTAAGGCTTAAATGGTTTACAATTTTTTAAAAGCAAAAATAATTTTGAAATCTTAGCCCACAGAGAATGAAATGTCCCAAGATTTTCACTTAAAATATGGCAAAAATAACATATTTTATCAGCCTTAAGTGAAAACCCTAAAAGTAAAAAGAAAAAACAAAATGAAGAAGTCTTCATTCAAATCGCATGCTGAAGCTTCTCAAAGAAGCTAGGGCCAACACCAAGGGTTTATGAACTTGAAGCTACAGTTCTTCCTAGAGATCTCACTAAACTTGCAGATTTTGACCAAAAAAAAGCATCTCTCTATCGATTACTACATAATCACACTAGTAAGAGTTGTTTTAGAAGAAAGAATATGAGAAAACAATCACTTTTGCTCGTAATCGGGCCTCTTTGGCTATGGCTGTTTAAATATTTACTCACTCTTTCTGTGTTTATGTCATTTTCTACTTCCTTCTTTATGGGTTTCTATGGCCACGACTGTGCAAACTTTGTGAATAAAAACCCATATCGATTCTCCTTGCCATGCAAAACAAATGACAAAAGTCTTCGCTTTCTTATACTTCTCTTGTACATAATTTGCATATCTAAGCTTGAAATGAAGAAAATAATGAACTTTTAAATCTTTTAGATTTCATTTCTGAACAAAAAAAAGTTCTCAAAATAAGCTATCTTCATGTATTTTTGTTATGTGTGGATGTGTGTTCCTTTTTATGTTGCTTTTTCTAGTATTCTCCTATAAATGAAAACTTATCTAGACCACGGTTATATACTTGCAGGGTTATGAAACCCACGACATGCATTTTGAAGAACTATTTTTTTTTTGGCCTTCTAGGTATTTCTCCTTCTGAAAATTATTGCAAGAAAACATTTTCCAGTTCTTGAAGGCTCTGTTGATGATCTGAACTGTCACTAACTGGTCAAACATTACAAGCTAGTATTAGTTGTATCTTTTGATGTGTAGTTGAATGTTGTACAATTTTTTTGTCACTATGAACTGAAACTGAGTTATTGGAGTCATTGTAGCACTTCATTAAGCTTCACTATCATGCTGTTATGTTTGATGAATCTCATTGTTGTCTACAAAATATAGCCACCTTTTATCATTATTATCAGAATCTATTGACTCCATCTTCTCTTGATTATTTCACAAAGTGTAATTATGAGACACTTTTCCTCTACAGTACAAAAGCCAGAGATCAAAATTTCATAATATTTTTATGTCGTTTGAGCTCCTGCTAACAGTACCCACTCCAAGGTTATAAACATTAGAATTTAGACTAGATGCAACCAACAATCTCACAGCTACATTTTCCTGCGTTACATGATGCACATTACACAATGCTGCCACATCTTTGATATGTTCAAAAGGTGTTATTTTCCCTTCTCCAGTGAACTCTGGTATTCCTTTTAATGCTACCAATGAAATGTCATCATGTTGTGCTAGATCAAGGGGACTACCCTGGTTGAACGGTATGAAAGAAAAGGCTCTTGGTACTACCATTAAGCTGGAAAGAGTTGATATGCTTGCTGAAGCAGAGCTTGAACTAACCTGTACTAAACTTGAACTTGATGAAAACGTACTTGCACTTGATGAAAAAGTACTCGCTACAGTAGAATTGCTACTTGTTGAAAAATTGAAAGCCCCAGAAGAAGAGGTAGAAAGATTTGTTCTAAAGGTAGGTGATGCTAAACGCCTAGCAAGAGGGTCTCTCCTTCTTCTTTCATATGAAAACAATGCCTTGTCACTAACACTAGGTGGTGTTGACTAAACTCTGGGAGAAGGAACAGTCCTTCTGAATGCTCTCCCTTTTCTTCTTGTAGGGTATAAATGTAGAAACTCCATAGATTTTGAACTTCTAGTTTCTATTCTTCTCATATAAACAAATGCATTGATCTTTTTTCTCCACACAGAGTCGCTAGATATGCTAGAAAAAATAACCTCTGAAAGGCTATTAGCTTACTATTAGCACATCAAAACAACAAAACTTAATAAAATCAATTTTGACTCTATCCCATCGGGCGTGCCAAAATTGTTTGTTACCAAAATTTGCACCCGATTCTGAACTATACAAGTTTTAACAATTTTGGTAAAACATTGGATTCACTTCTATGTGGGACACTTAGAATGCAGTGAACCCTTCGGGTTCTAGGCCGGCTCCTATTTAGATAAGCACCCGAATGCACTTAAATCACTCTGAAAACTTGAAGGGGAAAAGGATAGGAAAATAAACTTAAATAATAAACAATTGGATACTTAAATTTTTCAAGGCGATACACCAAAAATATGATGATATCTTGGTTCGACAACACATGACAATGAAATTTGACAATACTAAGCACATAAAACACAACTTTGGTATATAAGCAGGTGCATAAAAATGTTTCATAAACAGGTATTAAACCAGTTCCAAAACTCTAAATTAGTAGGAAAAGATAAAATCCTCACAACTAACCAGGCCTGAACTAGATAAAATTTCACAATCTATAATCTATTTAGCTGTAAGATCTTCACTTAAGACACAATTTCAAGACATAACATGTAGGATTAATGGAAATCTCAGCATGAAACATCAAATTGAAAATAGAAAATATACAAAAGTGAACTCCAAAGTAAGTCCCAAAAAGCTCTTGAATTATCAGAAAATGACTGTGAGGGTGTCCTCAAAATATCACGAGTTACAACTACCAAAAGAACACAAACTTTGGCACTGAAAGTCTCCAAAAAGTCTCTGTCATAGAATGTAGAACTCCCTGAAAAATGAGCTTCAAAACTCATAAGTACAACTCTCAACCACTTAGGGTCGGATCCAAGAAAATAACCCCAAAAGTAGGACACTCCACTCTCTAAAAGAAGTTAGATACATTAAAAAAATCCCTCAAAGTCATTAACCACCATATGACTGAGCAAAACAACCTCTGAAAGCACTCCAAATGACAATAAAGGCATCCTAACTGCTTGAGAGAAGTCAAATCCGACCCCTGAATCTTCTCTAACATCCTTAGATACCCTCCTCATATTGGCAAACTGATCCAAATAACCTTAGTTTGCTCCCAATGTTGGGTAACTCCGCTTACTTTCCTAAATGTTTTCCAAAAACATAAATGAAAGCATAACTTATTTCCTTGGTCGAATGCATGAGTGGCATTTCATTTAATTTTGCATTTAATAACATTCAAAACCAAGTGACTTATAGAATATCACTAAGGCTTAAATGTTTTACAATTTCTAATAAGGAAAAATATTTTTGAAATCTTAGCCCACGGTGAATGAAATGTCCCAAGATTTTCACTTAAAATATGGAAAAAATAACATATTTTATCGACCTTAAGTGAAAACCCTAAAAGCAAAAACAAAAAAACAAAATGAAGAAGTCTTCATTCAAATCGCATGTTGAAGCTTCTCAAAGAAGCTAGGGTTGACACCAAGGGTTTATGAACTTGAAGCTATAGTTCTGCCTGGAGATCTCACCAAACTTGCAGATTTTGACCCAAAAAAAGCATCTCTCTGTCCATTACTATAGAATCACACTAGTAAGAGTTGTTTTAGAAGAAAGAATATGAGAAAACAATCACTTTTGCTCATAATCGGGCTTCTTTGGCTGTGGCTGTTTAAATATTTACTCACTCTTTCTGTGTTTATGTCGTTTTCTACTTCCTTCTTTATGGGTTACTATGGCCACAACTGTGCAAACTATGTGAATAAAAACCCATGTAGATTGTCCTTGCCATGCAAAAAAAAATGACAGAAGTCTTCACTTTCTTGTACTTCTCTTGTACATAATCTGCAGATCTGAGCTCAAAATGAAGAAAAGAATGAACTTTTAAGTCTTTTAGATTTCATTTTTGAAGAAAAAAAAGTTCTCAAAATAAGCTACCTTCATGTATTTTTGTTATGTGTGGCTGTGTGTTCCTTTTTTTGTTGCTTTCTAGTATTCTCCTGCAGATGAAAACTTATCTAGACCATGATTATATACTTGCAGGGTTATGAAACCCGCACCATGCATTCTGAAGAACTATTTTTTTTTTGGCCTTCTAGGTATTTCTCCTTCTGAAAATTATTGCAAGAAAACATTTTCCATTTCTTAAAGGCTTTGTTTATGATTTGAACTGTCAGTAACTGATCAAACATTGCAAGCTAGTATTAGTTGTATCTTTTGATGTGTAGTTGAATGTTGTACAATTTTTTTGTCACTATGAACTGAAACTGAGTTATTGGAGTCATTGTAGCACTTCATTAAGCTTCACTATCATGCTGTTATGTTTGATGAATCTCATTGTTGTCTGCAAAATATATCCACCTTTTATCATTATTATCAGAATCTGTTGACTCCATCTTCTCTTGATTATTTCATCAAAGTGTAATTATGAGACACTTTTCCTCTACAGTACAAAATCCAGAGATCAAAATTTCATAATATTTTTATGTCGTTTGAGCTCCTACTAACAGTACCCACTCCAAGGTTATAAACATCAGAATTCAGACTAAAATGATAATGATTCTTTTGATTGTACAGTCTTTCCTTATCCATTAAAAACACTTGCGAAAACTCATGTAGCTTACTGCAACAGTGACTGTGCTTATTGAATTGAAATAATAGTCTTTTATTTGTATATTGATCTTCCCATATTTACTTTGGAACATCTCTGAATATCATATGTACATAGCATGCTTCTTTTAATAGAGAATATCTTCTTGATCATAAGAGCACTTACACACCTGCATAGTATTGCTCTAATGCTACCATACTAGCTTGTAATGTTGGCTCTTCAGGGAATCATCTGCTTATTTGTTCATCTGACTTTTGTTATATAGGACAAAATTATTTATGTGACTTGCATCTAGTTTGTAGAGAGATTAGATTAATTGATTGTTTTAGCATAGTTGCAAGTTTTCAAAACCATTAATTATTGCTTCTCTCTCTGACAATGGCCCTGTATTTGGTTTGATGATTG
Organism: Sequoia sempervirens; assembly: GCA_007258455.2. Taxonomy (NCBI): domain Eukaryota; kingdom Viridiplantae; phylum Streptophyta; class Pinopsida; order Cupressales; family Cupressaceae; genus Sequoia; species Sequoia sempervirens. Next base: position 983 of record VDFB02084105.1, on the reverse strand, counting down.
CCATTACCCTGAGAAATCTATAGCTAAAAACTTCACACATAAACTATCATACATGAACAAACCTGCACTTTAGGAAGTATGATGTATCTAAGTTCTCTCCTTGTCCATTACACTCATATGTCATGTGTGATTAAGTCATTCTTGTTTCCAAATATCATCACAATGTCTGCATGAGAGTATCCTTACATAAACTGCCTTTAATATGCATTTCTCTTTTGTTGAGCACTGTGACATGCATGTCTTTGGTTGTATTATTTGATCTGATTATTGTTGTGACTAAATTTCTCAGTTGCTTATTACTTAAACTAGTGAATTTATCAATTCACTATTGTGAATGATAAACCCCTTCTTGAGTGGACCACCATGAAATGAGAAATATTTTTGTCTTTGTCTTCTGCAAGCCTACTATGAATCTTTCTTTATGACCTACACTGGTACCTTAGCTTCATTTACACTTGAATATTTATTGCTTCAATCAGCAAACATTGTTATTGTAATCTGCATTAAATGTACTTAAATGCACCTAAAAGTTATGCATATATAATGAGCTGGGCTCAACCCTCGTGGGAGCCACATTTATCTCCACTCATTTGATTTGAAAATAATTGCACTTGTAGCTGCACATGGAACAAACAAGTTAGAAAAAATGATTGTCTTTTGTGTGTACGTTGACCAAATGGTTTTCCTAGACACCTAAGGCAATCATTGATCTTTGATGCACATGGAGATAAGTTAATACATGCATAGGTGGATGGCATAAATTATCGTGTATGGTTACGACCTTTCATTGCTTAGAGTATAACTCTAACACATTGCTTGATTGCTGCTGGAATAGGAGCGCACAAAAACTAGGAAGGACAAGCAATGAAGACAACACCAAAGCAAGACAAACATCAACCAGTCATTCAAGCAATGACTGGTCATGCCTCTTACATGCACATTTATTTTCCTTCATTTATTCATGTATTAATTCATGTATTAAT
>VDFB02084104.1:0-49536 GCA_007258455.2 Sequoia sempervirens | reverse complement strand
TCTCCTTTATTCACCTTGAATAATGGTGCAAGTAGTCTTTTCTCTCAGATTTTATTAGCACAATAACAATAAAGCACTATAGTGATTCAAGTATAGTTTATTTACACAATCTGAGATGAAGAATGAATGATAGGATAGTTGAATTTATAGATATTTGGTGACACCGATTGATGGTCAAGATCAGACCTAAAAGACTGAAAAAGATCAATGATGGAGGATTGATGAGAGGAATTGATGGAAAATTAAGTGATTACATGATTTCAGGTAACTGATCATATGGATCAGTTAAGGATATTGATCTTGGAGTGTTAACTAAGACTGATAGGTTGTTGACAAAATTGATTTATTATTTAACTGTTGTGACATATCAGTGAACTCAAAGTGAGTGGGAGTGAAGTGGATTTGACTGGTGAGTAGATTGAGAGCAAGTCTTAATCAATGGGTGAGGTGGAATTTACATGAGTATTTAATAATTAAATGAATTTAATTATTATTTACATACATGTAAGGCTGGAATTAAATAAATAAAATAAATTATTTTATCTATTTTGAGAAATGGATAATGTCGAGAGATAAATGAATTAATTTTTTTTTAGACTATAAGAATCGGGTAGCACGACCCCCTATAAACTGCAGTGCGTCTGGTAAACTTTTTAACGTGACCGGCGGCGCTGGCGTGACACGCCCTCCGGTACCACGGGGGTGGGGGGACTAGACCTCGTGACCAACCTCCTGCAACAAGAAAGATTTAGCCAACCAAGCTAGGGCCCCAACCCTAGGTAAATGAATTAATTAAATAATTAAAAATAATTATTTAATTTAAGAAGTGATACATGGATAATTAATTAAATAATAATTATTTATTTAATTAATTTAAGAAGAATAGGGATAATTAGTGAGTTAATTAAATAAATGAAATTTATTTACTTAATCAAGGAAGCAAAAATAATATGAATTAATTAAATGATATAAAATTATTTAATTAATAGTGGAGGGATAATTTAGTAATAATTAAATAGTTAAAAATTATTTAACTATAATAGATGGTATATTATTAAATAAATAATATAAATATTCAATTAGAACTGGAAGAATAATTAGTGTGATGTGATGTTGAGAAATGTTAGTCAAATTTTAAGAGTCTACATGTTCATTTCAAAAATAATTCTTGGGCATTTCGTTCTATTGTATAATATCTTTTACATCTGCAAGTACATAAGCCTAGATGTTATGCCAGATCCTCCATAGTTATATTTATCAAACATGTCCAACCAAAGTCTTTCCCCCTGTAAATTTTTTTGGTGGGGGAAAGTGGGCTCTGCAACGTTGAAGCGCGTGTGTGGTGGGTTTGGATGTTGGTGTTCGTTCATGAGATGGGTGGGAGAGGTCGAGCCCTCCCCCATGAGGTAAGTTGCCAAGTAGGCTCTCTCTTGCACACTCGTGGCATTTTCTTTGTTGTTTCCCTCAGGGTGTACCATATTATTTGTCCTTTCATTTGTTATGTGGTTTAGGGTTAGTCCTTCTTTGTATGTGTTTGCTCGGCCTGGATTTGAGCGAGCTCTAGTTTTTTTTTGACATTAATGGATGGGGGTATCGACTCCCCCACCGCTCTTGATGCCTCCAAAGATTATAAATGGGATAACCCCTCTGTTGGTGCCAAGTCCTTCAAGGAGGTTGTCACTGAGAACTGCCTGGTAGTTCTTGAATTTGTCAAATTTCTGGTTTGTGCGGGGCAAGAGGTTGGTGGGTTTGAGGGTGATGGCAGAGACAAAGGTAAGCACTCCACTTGTAACCTCGACTCCTTAAAACTCCTTCTATAGAAATGAAAAAGGTTATTAACAATGAAAATAATAGGTTAAAGGATACAACTATTTTCATGGTGGTAGTGGATATAGACAAACTCCCCGCCAGAAAATTTCTTGATAATTGGTTTTCCATTATTTAGGCTAGCAAATTTGGAATTCATATTAAATTTTGTAGAATGTTGCAAAAAGGGCTTTTTGTGTTATTTTTAAATACTCATGCAATGCAAGAAAGTGTTGTTTCTAAATCTTATTAGAATATAGCCGATTGTATTTTTAGGGTTTTTCCCTAGTCCCCCTCAACTATTGTAGACGAGGTCTTAGCTCTATCTTGTCTGTGGTGGCTAGTAATAAAAAACCTCCTACCCAAATTTTGGATGCTCATCCCTCATTTCCTCGCGTCGCTAGGGAAGGTGGTGCAGGTGGACTAGTCCAAGGCTATCCTTCCCGATATGGACACCCACGCCTTGATCACCCTAGCACTTGGGGTAGAGATCCCTAGTTGTATCAAAATTGAGGACGGTGAGAACTCCTTCTCTTTCCAGTTAGAAATGCTAGGGGGAATTAATGCTTGTTTTCTCTATCACAAAGAGGACTACCTTTGAAGGAATTTCCCTCTAATTCAGAAAAATGTTGGAAAAAGAAATCATGTGCCTAACCTAGTTTCAAACCCAAGATTGGCGGAGGCAGACCATGGTTCTGTGTCGAATCATGATAAGGCTATGGCCAGGGATGAAGCCAAAGAAAGGCTTGTCCTGGCTAATGGTGAGGCCGATCACGGGCTCCCTGATTCACTGTTGTCAGAGGTGATTGTCTCCAATGTGAAATTTGAATCCAATAACTTGTTTAATAGCCTCTCCCAAGACGGTAATGGCTTTCAGGCGAGGGTCATAGACGCTCCCTTTGGTGAAACATAGGTCCCATCCTCAAGTGTAACTAGAGACCAAATGTTGTTACAGAAGTTAAATGCCCAAAAACTAGTGTTGCGGGATATCATGAACAAAATTAAAGACCAATTCGTAAAGGATAAACAATCTAATAAGCAAGTTACACAAAAGGAATATGAACTCCTGTTTAACCTTAAAAATGAAAAATCTACGTTAATTAAAAGTGCTCCTGTGTGCTACCAAGCTGGAAATAATAGTTTGGTTGGAGTGGTTAGGCCCCCCTCACCCTAGGAAGGCACGATGCCTGCTACTACAATAGCCCATTCAGATTCTTGCCTTGCAAATAATGTAAGTTACAAGAGCGGTGAAACTACTACCACTACCTCAAAGGAGGTCCCTAAACTGAGTGTAAATATGGTTGGGAGCGTAGCTAGTCATGATCCTTCCCTGTTAGTTGAGAGGCATCCTAGCTCCTCCAACTAGTTTGGTGCATTACTGGGATGAGGACAACAATAAAACTGGTTCCTCTTTGGCTCCAAATTAGGAAAAGCTAATTTTGGACTCATCCTCACCAAGCTTTGTGGCGACGATGGAGGAGATGGATACTAGTTGTAAGAATCTAACCGTGGAAGTGGCTAATAATAACTCACAAACTTCTAAAGAAAATAATTCCAAGGAAGGCCCTATTTCACAAACTAATTTGAGTCAGCTTGAGGATAAGGATACTAGCAACTATGAGAATAGCATGGAGAGGCATTCTCCCATGCCCCAATTAAAACCTGGCAAGCTAAGGAAAAACTAGAACTCACTCTCTATTGGTAAAAACATACAAATCTCTAAAAACAAAAGGAAGAAGACAGGCGTAGTAATTTAGTTCCCAACTTCGAAAAGGATGGAAAATGAGGACAAACTTCCTAAGTGTTTTGAGCAATTTAAGTGCGACCAAGATGTCCTTGTTTCAAATGTTGGAGATGAAATTTAAATGTATCTCTTGGAATGTCAGGGGACTTGAATTCCCTGACAGGAAGTATATCCTAAGAAACCTAGAAAAGTAGAAAGACTTTATCTTGTTGCAAGAAACCATTTGAAGCCATGGGATTTACTCTAGATACAAATATGAAATTCATATGGAAGGATTCAACCTACTTCACCACTCAACATGAGGGGGAGGGGTGGTGCAACCATTCTAGTTTCCAACAAATGGGCTCAAGATGTGACTAGCCATGGTGTTTTTCCCTGTAACAGGGCAATGTGGATTGTATTGAAAAAAGATGGCTCTTAGGCCAAAATTTTCTCTATCTATGCCCTTGACAACCATAGGGATAGGACCAAGCTTTGGCAGTGGCTCCTTGTAACACCCCTCTAATTTTCTATGTTTTCTCTGATAGTTCTGACACTTTGATAGACCATATTTTATGTTATTGATATTCGATCGCTAACAGTGGAGCGATGATAGATCTATATTGATGTGATGATACACTATATGCATGGTGATTATGTGTGGCATGCTTTTTGTTTGCATAGATGTTTAGTTGAGATGATATTGCTATATATGCTCATTGTAGTTTAATTGATATTTTATCTTGTCAGTTGATGTGACATTGTTTTGGTGAAGATAATGGTATTGCATCACTCGCTTGTGAGTGCCCTGTGATTTTCACTATTCTCTCTTCACGGTGTGTATGATTTATTATCTGGATACATGTACGACATATGCTTTGTTTGTAGGTTTACAGGTACAGGACAACGACTTCACTTGGATTCATAGGTCTGAGTGTGTTCACTACCCAACAATAATGTTGATTGGGAGATAGTAACAAGTTAACCTAGTCAAACCTTTACCCTAGTACAGTGTGTCGTCAGTCCATGTATTGGTCGTATTCTTTATCCATGTTTGCCTTGTTATTTTATTTATTGTGCGAGGTTTATTTGTGAGGATTAATTTATAAATGTTATGATTGGTTATTTAATTAATCTGGATTATAGATGTTGGGGCTTTATAATTGATAAATTAATTAATTTAATTTATGGTATAAAGTGATTTTATTATTAGATTAAATTTGAATTGAAATAAATAAGTTATTTAATTTCAAATGCATAATATTTGGAAAAGATCTTTGGAAATATCTATGGTTGTTATAGAAAGATATTTGTTTTGTAACTAGAAGTTAGAAGGTTTTGATTATTGATTGTTTTGAAAATTGATTCTCGGAGAGAATTATTGAGATTGAAAGAAAGGAAGTTGTTTTCACGGGAGAAAGAGAGGATGTTGAGGAGGGTTGAATTGTTTTGAGGTTTTGAGATTTTAATATTAGAAGCTCTCAGATAAGTTTAGGGAATCTAGTTTTTTGTTGTTGCATTCTTTGGTTCTAGATTATTTTCTATTCTTTGGGAAGTGGTAATTCTTCTAGAGGAAGCTTTGAAAAAGTTGGAAATTAAAGGGAAGCTCTATATCAAACTTCGAATCAACAAATCTTCTGGAACATGTTCTTTATTGCTTTTGTAAATTTAATTTGGAAAGAATGTTTAAATTATTATTGTTTTGCAAATTGGAAAGGTTTCCCTGTAGAAGAGGATTTCATTTTTTGTAGAAGCTTTTGTTTTAAAAGATTTCTAGCCTCTGTAGAAAATATATTTTAGATCCTCTATTAAAATTGAGTTTTAGAAATGGATTTACCCTGAAGGAAATTATAGTTAAATTGTAGAATCTCTGTTGAAATAAAATCGAAACTGTAGAAAACTTTTTTTTGTGAAAATTGGAAATATTCTTTTGTAGAAAGCTTTGTTCCAAATTTGTCCATCTGGACTATTGTTTTAATTTAGTTGTGCATATATATATATATGCATGTAATTGTTTTAGTTTCATGTAGATTTATATTTTCAAACATACCTATGAAATTTTTGATGGAATTTTTATATAAAAAAACGAAATTAAATTTTGTACGACGATTATTAAAATCGCAGGAAATTTTATGAAAAATTTATAGGTTTATGTGTGGGCGGGGGGTGCTATGGCTACACCCACAGCCGCACCCATGGAGGGTGTGCTGCTGTGAGTAGCACTCCCCACAAGTCTGTGGGGGAAGCGCTGCCACAAGCAGCGCAACCTCCATGTGGGGAGGCTGGCGCAGCGCAGGCTGCGACCCCCAGTGTCCGTTTGTTATGAGGTTTCAATTTTTAAATGTTTTTTTAATATATATATATATATATTATATTATATATGATATATGTTGTTTATAATATATATTATATATATATATATTCCTATTTTTTATATATATATGGCTAATTTAAAATGCATAAGTTGATATTTAAAAAAAAAATTGGATTATGTAATTAGAAAAAATATATATATATATATATATTTATTTAAAAAGGATATTTATTTAAATGAATATTATGTTGTTAATTAGTGCATGCAATGCACAAGTAGGTGTTTTATAATAAAATGATTTTATTAGAAAAATTGAGATTTTTATTTGTGTATTTGTGAAATTGGAGTTAAACAACTAGTTTTAATTTCCTTATGGTTTGTAAGTGGAAGTATATTTAAGTTGGAGTATTTCAAGCATGTATTATTGTTTTATATAAAAAGGGTATTTATTTAGATGGATATTATTGCTTTAGATGCATGCAAGCACGATCGTTATCCTTTAATGATTGATAATTTTAATTGAGGAAGTCGAGTTAAATATTATGAGTAGTTGTGAAACTGAAAGTTAAACATTTAGTTTAATTCGTTGTTGATTTATTAATTGGAATTATGTTTAAATGATGTATTTTAAATGTGAGTTATTGATTTATTTGGATTTAGGAAATCCTAATGATAGTTCATTTAATTACTTAAGTTGCTTATTTTAATTGTGTATTCTTCTGTAATTGTGTATTGGGGGGATATTTGTTATTGTGAAAATGTAAGTCTTTCAGAGATTGTTAAATTGAGAAAGGGTTGTTGTGTCTTTGGCTTACCCTTTGATATTTCCTTGGGTAGTGCATGTATTTGGGATTCAGTATTTGACATTCGTAGGGATGTGTTGCCTCTTGAGTTATGGTGGTTATTTGGTTATCAATTTTAGTGCACTGTCTACCCTTGGGTTGTGGAATAAGTATATTGTGTTGTTAATAGGGAAGTGGCTTTCAACCGGGGCCAACACACAAAGTGGTGCCAAGACAACTTGTGTGACAATCAGTTTAATTAGTGGAAATTAAATAACCTATATTAGGGGATAGGGTAGCTTAATATATTTAACTTGATAATTTAGCCTCACTCATTGGCTCAAGGGCTTGTGTCAGACTTGAAATGAGTCGGGAAGGCCTAGAATGGCAAGATCGTTATCTTGTCTTCTCGAAAGATAATCGATTCTGCACTGGTACTCATGTGGGGCCGTAGTTCGTGAGAGGTTACCAGGATAACCCAGGATGGGGGCCAAGACCTAGGAAGATCTCCTAAGGATGACCAATGTAAACCTTTGTGCTGACACTCCTCCTATGACAACAGTCAGTTTGTATTGTACAGTGGTTGTACTTGATTCAATGGTTTTGGAAGCAATGTAACCTTATGTTATGTGTTTACTGGTACAGTGTTGTTTTTCTTATTGCCTGTGTCTAGAGGTAGTAGGTTTGTCTTGGTTTCCTTTTACTATCTCCTAGCATGGGGGTTGGGCCTATGGGTACCACACGACTGGGTGGATCATGCTCCTTACACTGTTGGGCTTTCTCTGCTTGTTCATGATGGCGAGATCTTCTAGTTCAGAGAGCTTGTGTGTATTTGTGGATATGTTACTTCTCTTATGTTCATTGTATCAGTTGGACACTATGTATTTATACTCCTCATTTGTAATCGAGGAGGATCCATGTATTCTATAATTGTATCATTTTGTATGATCTACCTCATCTTGGAGATGAGCTTTGTAATGGTATATTGACTTAATGTAATCTTTGGAAGAATTCATTATTGTACTTTGTATATTATGAAATGGGTTAATGCTTTGATGTATGTTGTTTATCATGAGTTAATTTCATATGCTATGGTTAGATTAATTTTGTAAGTTTTGGGATTCACATGTAGATGCATTGCGTGGCCTAGAGGATGTATGTGTTTAGAGTAGATTACTTTACTTGTTATTGTTACTCTTTTTAAGAAAAAAATTAGGTGTGCTTCTGTAGTGTTGCATCATCCTCTAGGTTACGTGGTGGGGTTTTACACTCCTTAACCTCCCAAAGGTACCCTAGATCATCAAAGGTGATTTCAACATGGTGGAACACATGGAGGATAAGAGTGGGGGAATTGAAATAAGCTAGAAAGGCAACGAAAAATACTTCTGGTTAAAATTAAAGGCTAAGCTTGATCTAGTTGACCCCCTAGAAAATATGAAAAAGGATCACAAAGGTATTTGGTTTACCTGGTGTAATGCACAGAAGGGGGGAAGAAGGATCTACTATAGATTGGATCAGTTTTATGCAAATAAGGACCTTTTTAGTTTTATACCAAATAAAGAAGGGCTCAAGGTCAATTTCCTCCTCTTTACCTTATCCAACCATCACCCCATCACAACTTCATTGGTGGGTAACCATGGCTCACCGAATGCAAATCCTAAAAAGGAAGATTTTTTTTCTAAACTTCCATTTGCTGAAGGATAGTGATTGTAGAGATTCTATCTGCTATATAAGAGAAATTAACAAATGGTTGTTAAAATACTTAAATCCCATAGAAATGTGGAACCAAAATGTGGAAACTTGGAAAAATATTTTCCAAACCATTGGGAAAAATAAAGCTATTGATAGGAGGAAGGAAAAAAATGATCTCCAAGAGTGCCTTATCCTGGCTGAGGGTAGGGTCCAATCAGAGCCTATGAATGAGAAACTGGCTGAAGAGCTAGCAACTATTAAGGGCAGTTTGAGAATGCTGCAAGCACACAAGATCCAATGCTTGAAATCAAGAGATAAATTAAATTGGCTGAATTGTGGGGATAAAGGTTCAAAATTCTTCTTTAACTACAATAAGGAGAAAAGCATCAAGGAGCAGGTTGCGCAGATCTGGGAAGGCAATCAACTATTATCTTCACAAGATGATGTGCTTGGTAAATTTCATGCCTTTTATAAGGGTCTATTCTCCTTGAAAGGGGGGGTGACGATAATATAAAATACATAGCTTTCATCAAAATTATCATCCCAAAGAAAATAAGTGAAAGTGATGCAACACTTTTCTCTCCAAATATCACCAAGGAGGAAATCAGGAAGGCCATCCAATCTATGAATAATGATAATTCTCCTAGAAAGGATGGAATGACTGTTGAATTCTACAAAACCTTTGAGGATTGGATATGTGAAGATCTACTTTAGGTGTACCATGAGGCCTTGGAATGTGGATCGCTAGGCAAAAACATTAATAAAGGCATTATCAAGATTCTCCCCAAAGGGGGGTATAAAACCCTGATCAGAAACCTGAGACCTATAACACTGTTGAATGTGTCATATAAAATTCTTGCCAAAGTCATAACTCTAAGGTTTGTGAATATCCTTCCAAAGTTTATCAACAATACGCAAATTGGCTTCATTAAGGGGAGATACATATTGGAAAACCTCATTACCTGTTGGGAGGCTATGGAATGGTCAAGGTGCTCCAAGAAAATGTTTGTAATGCTCTTGCTCGACTTTGAGAAAGCGTATGATAGGGTAGAGTGGCCCTTTATTATTGTATTTCTGGAAGCATTTGGATTTCCTAGAGGTTTCATTAGCATGGTCAACTCTTTCCTCAGTAGCATAGGCTGATGTTAATGGCCTACTCTCTGATAAACCTCAAGAGCTCAATTAGGCAAGGATACCCCCTTACGCCTGCCCTCTTTGATATTGCCTTGGATTCTATTCACTACCTGTTAAGAGATAACACACTCTCCCCAAAGATCAAAGGCATAACTTTGCTAGACCAAAGTGAGCTCATTAACATCCAATTTGTAGATGATTCAACCATATTTTTAGAGCTTGAAGAAAAGAACATGGACTCCTTGATGATCCAATATTTTGGGGTGGGAGGAAACTCCCTTAGACTGATCCAAAAATTTGACTACCAAAAATTTGACTACCAATGGGGTGGTCCAGGGATGCATGTAAGGTACTCAAGGATTATATTTATAGTCAACCCAAATCTAAAAGAAATGTGGGGTTGGATTAGTGCCAAAATTGAGAAAAAGTTGGAAGGTTGGAATAGGTAGTACCTTTCCTAGCAGGCAGGATACAGGTCTGTAAAAAAATCATGTCTTCTTATAGCATATACTTTGCCTCAGTATGGTTCTTTAGTGGCTACCAGGTGAATGAGATTCAAAAAATAATTAGGAGATTCCTTTGGTCGAATAGTAGGGGTAAGAGGAAAAAAAAATTGGTTAAATGGGAGTCGTGTTACATTGATAAGGTGCATGGTGGGGTGGGGTTGAAAGACCTCAGGCTCCACGGGATAGCTCTAGCTCTACCAAATGGATTGCAATGGCTACGGAGGGTAGTGAGCCCTGAAAAGTTTTGGTAAGGAATAAAATTAAGCTTGCAGTCTCCAAACAGGCTAAGGCCTGGAAAGGATCACCAATTAGTGATATTCTCATGGGAAAGTACTCAATTTCCCCAGCTGGCTCTATGGTTTTCAAAAGCCTTTAGAAGGCTTGGGAGCTTGTAAAGAACAATGTGGAATTTAAGCTAAGCAATGTTTTAATTAACACTAACCAGAAATATCAAAACTATAGTTTTGTCTGGTGGAATGTGAACCATAATAACAAACCCCTCGCCTTGGTTTAGGGTTGCTCTACTAAAAGGTGGTCTCAAATTGGTAACCAATCATTCTAGGCTATCTTGGCTAATGGGGAAATTAAAAGTTGGGAAGTTCTTAAAACTGAGTTTCAAATCCCTGAGTCTAACTCCAGAACTTATAAGATGTTGATTCAAGTGTGCAAATTTGCTAACTTCTCTTTGGCCTCTGACAAGGAACTGGATCTTGGGGGAGACCTCATCTAGAAGGATGGCATGGTTCTAAAATAATTCAAGGCTAAGACCATCTATAGAGAACTGGTTATCTCCATTTCTTTTTTTGAGCATGTAAATAAGAGCTGGGGTATCTCATACCCGGACAACAAATGGAAAAAATCTTCAATTTTGTGTGGCATAATATAAAGGAGCCTAAAAAGGCTTGTTTTAACTGGCTTTTAATATTGCAAAAAGTTCCCTTTAAGTCTATGGCTTCTGATATTGAAATTTGCAACAGTTTTAGAGTTTTTGAATCTGTTATGCACATCTTCTTTGATTGTTTGTATGAAAAAGAAATTTGGAAGATTTATTGCAATGATCTTTCAATTTGAAATGTAAATGATAAAGTTAGCTAAAAGGATATCTTTTTTTGCAATAAAAAAATTAAAAGAGAATATCATCTTTTTTGGGATTATCTTTCCATCAAAATATTATGGCACATTTGGAGGGCACATAATGAAGATAAGTTTTAGGGGTGTAGGAGAGTGCCTGCTGAGTTCAATAAGTGACTCACATTCCTCAAAATTGTTTTGCAGGTTTCCTTGTAGATGGAGGTTTCAATGTCCAAATTTTGGAAGCTCATTAGGGAGGGTTGCATGGCGGTGCACAAGGTGGAGGTAAGGTGAGGGCATGCTTTTTTGTCCCCATGGTTACCGTTGCACCAAAAGGTCGACCTGTTAATGCCCAATACAATTTCCAGAGTAAATGGAACCACGAGAGGTGGTTAGTCCATGTTATGAATCTCGAGGGGAGCATTGACCATTTTCCAACAATCTCCCCATCAGTGCAAGCTGAGGGGATTCAAACCTGACACCTTTGGCTCTAATACTAATTGTTGGCCCCATAATTGTTGTTGCACCAAAAGGTTGACCTGTTAATGCCCGATACAACCGCCAGAGTTAACGGATCCATGAGAGGCGGTTAGTCCATGTCAAGAAATCCGAGGGGAGCACTGACCATTTTCCAACACGCTTGTCATCTCAGTAGTGAAGAAACATAGGTTTTCATCCAAGCCTTGAACGAGTCCCAAAGGGATTTCGACGTAGTGACTAAAAGTGATGACCTACATGTTCAAAATGCTTCACATGGGGTTGTCAATAGTGGCCCGCCACACGAAGATGAAGGCAGTTGATGTGTCTAAATTTCTAGTTACCTCTTTTACAGATAGACAATTATATTGGTTGGGCTTACATATTTTTTGAAGGCTTTCCAGTGCGTATCATAAGGCTTTCCAATGTGTATCATACCATGCAATAATAATTGTAGAGTCTAAGCTAATGTTTTGTAAACTTGGTGAAGGTCACTCAATTCAGAGGATCAACTAACTGAACAGTCCACTTGACATTGTTTAAGACTACATTAAATCATCAACCAAGGTGTATAAGCTTATGATGGTGCAAAATTATATATGCTTTCAAGGACTCAAACTACCTAAACTATCCTTCTGAAGTTATTCTAGTTACTGGAAATTCACAAAAACTATAAAAAAGTAAAAGTATAACTAAAACTTAGTTGCTACAGGTACCTACAGTAAAGGCTGTAACTGAACTATTGCCAATGAGATGATACTATGTTAACTGAAAACATGATTAACATTACTGAATCAACTAAACTATCCTCTGAAGTAGTACTAATAATTATTACATGCATGTTCCTAAGCATTCACTTGTAATAAGCAAGAAATGAAATCTGAGTTAACTTGCACACAATTTATGAACAACAGTAAACTAATATTAACTATCAATAGAAGTAAATAATTGAAAAATGAAGTGAAGAAAAATACCTTGAGTGGCTTGCTCAAGTAACTGTTCCCACTTTAACTGAACTCAATCTAACTAGTATATTTTATGCATCTCATGAATTGATCTCTAGTTACTGCATAAGATGAAGGATTACAAAACACTCTTACACAAACTGGATTTAACCATTTTGTAGATTCATGTTTCAATTGGAAATAACAAATAGTATAAACTATGAACAACCAAATAACTAAACTACAATCTCCACCAACAATTATATACAAACTGAGGGATTCTTTATTGAAAGCAAAAACTTTAACTGAAATCATTAATTCCACTCCCAAATATCTAGAGCATGGATTCAAGATCTGGAATTATTCAACCTATAATTGAAAAGAAAGAGAACCCTATCAAACTAGAACTTTGTAAAAATAGAATACATTCAATCATACATCCATTTGTCAAAGTTCCATATCAAAAATACCTCTTCTTTAGCATTTATTAACTATTTATGATAATGCGCATTCTATCTTCATTAAATGCCTTCAACCAATAATCACCATGTTCAACTATTTTTGTAGCTTCCCCTATTTCGGTATCCAATGCCCCTTTTGCTACGGGTTCATCCCGTAATGGCTATATATCATGGTTCCTCTTTTTGCTTCAAACAAGTTAGTTTCACAAAATACATACACAAGGATAACCATCATAATTAAACATAACTTTCCATCAACATTTGCATGCACATATTCATATAAACTATTTAATACTAATATATATTAAACCATAATTCCATCACCATATTTTTGGGTCTTAGGTCTGCATAGTTGATACAAAAAGGATAATATGACATGGAATATTGTTAGGAAGTGTGTTTAAAAGTATCTTAAAGTATGCATAAAACCAACAAAAAATAAACTATTATCTAGACCTATCAATAATGTCTAACAATTTTGTATTGAGCTGGAAATATGTATTATGTCTGTACAATCACATGTAAAGATTGTGCCCAATGTATAAGGGGCTTAAATGTACAATGATCTGAGATAAAACTGTTGATTACTATTGCAAATGCTTATCCTACTATTATCAATACAAAAAAGTCTTTCCCCCTGATATGGAAGAATCAACCCCATTGATGAAGGAATCAAACACCTCTAAATTTGCTTTGATCTTCTTCTTGATACTATTAGGGAAAAATTTATTCTCCATCACAATACCAAAGTCAAGCCAAAAGAGACGAGAAGGTAGGTTTTTTAAGTGTGTGACCATTGGAGAGGCATGACAAATGAAGACCTTTCTTCCATTCCATGTTTCTCCATTGAGCCTTTTTGTGGTGTTTTTTGCATCCTCTATAGAGAAGAATCTAATAAAGGGGTACCCCAAGACATTTTAAAATTGACCACTCATTTTGATCATGTTAGTTACATAAAGAAATGAAATCACCTGCATGGTCTTCCTCTATCATTCGTTAGCTTCTAACCTCTTACAATCTATTGCCTTCTCATAATTATAATGGAATGCACCTCAATTTCAACTATGTTTACACAAGATCTTCTCACCCTTATATGACTGTAGAAACTCTCAATGTAATCAATTTCAACTACATGCATTTTTTGTTTACACAAGGTTAAGTCTCACCATTACATGACTGTAGAACCCCTCTCGATGTAATCAATTTCAACTATGTGTAATTTTTGTTTATACAAGTTCTTCTCACCCTTATATGACTGTAGAACCCCTCTTAATGTAATCAATTTCAACTACATGTAGTTTTTGTTTATACAAGCTCTTTTCACCCTTATATGAGTGTAGAACCCATCTCAATATAATCAATTTCAACTATGTGTAGTTTTTGTTTACGCAGTCTCTTCTCACCCTTATATGACTGTAGAACCCCTCTTTTTTTTATATAGGCTCTTCTCACACTTATATGACTATAGAACCCCTTTTGATGTAACAATATAATAATGGAATAAAATCTTAAATTTATTTTAAAATATATTTTAGCATTAAATAAAAATTACATCTTAGGTATGTATTCATACTATTGGTTAGCTTATTTTGGCTAGTAGTTACTATTCAATTTTTAAGGAAATATTTGTGGAGTTGATGGCCCTATGAATATTTAATTTTTAAGCAATCATATTAAATTTATATTACTATTATTAATAACATTTTGTGTAGTTAAAATTTGGAAGAAAAAATTGAAAACAAATGTTAAAAAAGAGGGAAAGAAATTTGTGGAGCCACGTGATAGTTTTGACAATATCTAATTGGTGCTTATTTCCATCTCCTATTTTTTCCATAACTTATTTTCAATTTCTAAAAAGTAACAACTCTATTAAAATAGAAAAAGATTCCAAATTAATCTTTTCCTATATTAAAAATTTGCATAAGAATATTCTAGCTACTCAAATTTCAGCAAAACTGCATGAAAACATGAATTTATTCGCTACAGGTTCATTCTTTCATTGCCTATAATGTCAAGGCTCCATTAGCTCTTGATATTCCCCAAACTATCAATCTATTTACTACCCAAACTCTCACATTTGGAAAGGTCCAATCTTGTTAAAATCAAAGAAGATACAAATCATTAGAAATCTTTATTAAATTAGAGCATCTTGATAGATATAAGATTTCTAGGAAGCGAAGCTCATCAAAACAGTCTAGAAGATTGCATAAAATATCACACTTAAACATATTCAAATATTTCAGTGCTACAAGGCAATAGAAATCACTAAAAATTCTTCCAGTTTATCTAAGGTTTCTAGAAAACTAAGTGTCTGAAAACTTAGAGGTAGGCTTGAAAAGCTCTTGCATTAAATCAACTCTAATTTTCTCAATTCTACTAGGAAATTAAAGTCATTACATAGCTCTTGTAGGCTTTCACACACTCTTAAGTGTGAATATTTTAGGAAAGTGAGTTCACTGAATCTGCTAGGAGGCATCTTCAATCTTGTACAATAAGTTAGTGAAATACTTGTGAGCATTGTATGTCTAGAAATTTCTTCTAGTCATTCACTTAAACTTGAACAACTACATAAATCTATATTGGATCCCCACATAGACATCAAGCCTCTACGACTATGGGGAAAGCAATGTAGATTGGAAAAGTTGGCTATATTCAATGATTGATAATCCCCACTCAAACATCAAGCCTCCAAGGATGGACTCAAAATATCCTCCTCCTCAAAATCACCTATTGATAGGAATCTCAAATGGTTCAGGTTGAATATATTGATTGGGAAATTGGATACCAAACATTTCACATGAAGAAATATTAGCTTGTCAAATTGTTTTTTGCATTAAATACTCTTAATGAATATCTCATGGCCTCTAATTCTTCTATTAGTATAAGGAAATGAATCTCCATTTATTCCATCCATACTCCTTTTACTTGGGAAATAAGCTATAGAAATTGGACACACTATCAAAACTAGTTTAATTTTTTTTATAAAGTTTATGTTCAAGAAACATACATCTTTCTAATATTTTTTATTTTAAATATATTTAGTGGTATGTATAGATACACTTTTTTTGGTTTTTTTTTAATTATATTTAATGAAAACATACATATTTTTTCATTTTTGAAGGTCATAGAAAAATATTTTGTATTTTTGAGTCAGTTGTGTTTCAATTTATTACAACCAACTATTAAAATGAGATCATGAATCTTTATCTTCTTACCTTCTCTCTTGATGAGAACTCCTTGAAATCATTCTATTTCTTCCTCTCCCATAATGTATGCAATGACCTCTTAGTTCCAACTAGAGAATAATGAGCATATGTCAAGGAATGCTTCCTTAGTACTTTGACTAAGTCCCTTGTAGGAAAAAAATATTGACTCATCAAACTTGTACTTCTCATTGCCACCAAAATTATCTACAAATTTTAGAAAATGAATTAATTTTTCATAATTTTTTTTTTTTTTTCTTTTATTGATGAAGATATGCTCTAGTAACTTCCAAAAATATAGGAAAATAGATGCATTTCTCCACTATCTACTTGGATTGAGGTCTTTCTTGTAGGATGAACTCATTTTTTATTTTTATTTCAATTTTTCTATATAACACTTGAAGAGATACATTATTACATATAGATACCATGTCATAGAGTTAACAAGGTTCAATTAAATTACTCTTGAGACATTTGTTTCTCTAGTTTTCAAAAGTAACTAAAATTTATTTGCACTTGTGATATCCTTAGGTAAAATATTTTATAGTGGTCCTAGATACAAATCATCATCAATATAATGGATTCTTTTTCTATAGTGTCTTAAATATTTGACTACCACTTTGAAAATCTCTTACATCATGTTGGGTGGTAGTCAAATCTTGCAAAATTAAGGATTGGAGAACTTCAAATTTAGATATTTTTTATAGGTGGGGAGTGTGAGTCTATATGTTTTATGTTATCATTGTATCAAATTTTCCTTTTCTACTAGATTTAATAAGTAAATAATTACAAATTCATATTTGAAAAATAAAGAAAATTAATTTTAAAAAGAAATAAAATTTATGAAATCAAAAGATTTATATTTTAATTGGTGAATATTGTAGAAAATTGGAAAGATTGAATTGATTATTGTTTCTATATTTTCTACATTCAAATTCATAGATCAAATGATCTTTAAATATTTATCATATTTAAGGAGATGTGTCTCTTGCATGAGAAACGATTTTACATAATAGCTATGTTGGGTGTGATTAAATATGGTTTATATTTTCAACACCCCCCATAAACTTTATTTGATCACACAATTTACCTAGATGATGGGGGCCACATATAAATAGGCTTATTATCTATCCATGTACAAATGAAAAATATTTAATATCAGTGCTTCCTCGAAAGTATAAGAACTTATCCTTGTTTTTAATAGGCTTGATTACCTTTTCCCATCATTATCCATAGTAAGAAATTCTTCATAGTTATATCAATAAAGGAATTGAAGCATTCACAATGATCATTGCGATCAAAACCTTCATAGATCTAGCAACAATATTTGTAATCAAAACCTTCATAGATTTAGCAACAATCTTTACAATTAAAACCTTCATAGATTTAGCAAAAATACTTGTGATCAATTTTAACAATTATCTTTGTGATCAAAACCTTCACAAATTTAGCAACAATCTCTATGATCGATTTGAACAATGATCTTTACGATAAAAACTTTCATAAATTTATCAACAATCTTTGTGATCCATGCTACAACTATTCAACAATGATCTCTACAATCAAAACTACAAATTTTTAGACTAAAAAATGATCTTTGCAATCAACATTACAACCATTCAACAATGATCTTTGTGATCAATACTAAAACCTTTTAGGTTTAACAATGATCTTTACGATCAATGTTACAACCATTCAATAATGATCTCTATGTGATCAACACTATATATATTTTTAATTTAATAACGACCTTTGTGATCAATGGAACTTATTCCTTGTATATGAGTGCTCGAACTACAAATCTCATGTCACTACATGGATAGAATTCAAGTAGCCCTTATATTGGTCAAAATTTATAGATCAAATCATATAGTTTCTAGGATGAAACCTGACCTTACATGATTGTTATTTTGTGACATGAGAATATTTATGCTTGTATAAAATTTTGAACATGTATTTGTGACCTTTTTCTAAATAGATACACCAATCCATTTGTATACCATCTTTTAGAGGTTGTTTCTTCCACTTTTTTCTCCAACACAAATTCTCAGAACGATTCTTCAATTCACATATACTACAAGGATGAATATCCCAATGCAACTCTTTTCAATGTCCAAGCCTATGAAAATGAGAATATCATATGCACTGTATTCCTTGAGATAATTTGTTTGAACTTATAACACATATAACATCATTTTTATTGGGGTTGGGGCCCTAGCTCGGTTGGCTAAATCTTTCCTGTTGCAGGAGGTTGGTCACGAGGTCTAGTCTCCCTCACCCCCGTGGTACCAGGGGCGTGTCGCGCCCCCGGTCCGGTTTTAAAAGCCAGCTAGTTTATAGGGTCGTGCACCGATTCAGTAGCCTAAAAAAAAAAACATCATTTTATTTCTTTCACCACAAACATATCCAAGGCCTTCATTATTGGATTAATGGGCTCTACAATTCCTTGTCCATAATTTCCCAAACCTTTTCCTTCATGTCTCATTCTTTTTTTATTGTCTTAAACCCAACATTCTTTGAAGAACATCCTTTCTCATTATCCTCACAACTAGCAAGAGTTGTAGATTCAAAAATATTATTGTCTTACATTTTTTTTTATCAAAAGAGGCTTTAGCTATATCACATTTATCAAACAATTCATCTAATGAATGAAAAAATTATTTGTATCACATGACACATTACATAGTGTAGGCTTAGACTTTAGACTCTGATTTTCCTTTACTTAAGCTTCAAGTAATTGACCTAACAAATTATTTTTTTCTCTCAATTTTGAAATGTCTTCCTTTTGTGACCTATTTTTTCTTCTAATTGTTTATTTTTATTTCTAATTTTCTTTAGCTCTCCTTCAAAAAAAAAATTTTACACATGTTTTTATTTTCTTTCTTTTCTCTTTTACGAATCTTCTCATTGGAAAATAATTTACTTATACAATTAAATTTTAATCACAAAAGAACCACTTATGTAAAAATTGATTCCAATTGATTTTAGTGGTTTCACGCACCTTCACTCATCTATGGTTTCAAATTATCTACCACTTACATTAAAACTCTTCAAAATTAGGGTTTAATAAATACTATACACTTCATCAATTGTTTTGAAAATTCTAGGAAAATTTGTGATCACCTTTCTTCTTTGATCAAATACCAATAATAGATGTAGATAGACTTTCTTCTAAAACTAAAATCTCTTCCCACTTATATTTTAGCACATGAATTTTTCTTCTCAAATTGATAGATTTCTTAGAAACTTCAACCTCTTCAAAATCTATGATTTTTGGCACCCATTTTGCTTGTCCTTTGTTGCGACGTGTCTCTTGTTCTTAGAAGATTTATGCCACAATCTATGGTCTATAATATCTTTTAAACTATTTACATTTACTTGAGGGGTAAATGCAAGAAGATGAGTCCATGAATCATGGAAGTTTTTGCCTTAGAAAAAATTATGAAATCGACTTCAACAAAACGGGATCCCGTTTTTTAATAAACGAGATCCCGTTTAGGTTCGGGACCTAGAGCCAAAAACGGGATCCCGTTCTAAAACGGGATCTCGTTTCTTAAAATCATTAAAAATATTTTTTTATGATTTTAAGAAACGAGATCCCGCTTTTTAAAAAAGGAGATCCTATTTTAAAACGGGATCCCATTTCTTAAAATCATAAAAAAATGTTTTTTATGAAATGGGATCTCATTTTCAAAACGGGATCCTGTCTTTTAAAATTTGATTTTTTGGTCAAATTTTGTTTTTTTTTGGTTCGGGAAAAGGCTTGGGGACCCGAACCTAAGCTTTGGACTTGATTTGACCTGCAAGTTGAAGGTCTTGACAATGTCACAAGAAAATAATGACTTTGGGCATATATCTGAAGACTTTTTTTGCAGATTTTTTTTACAAAATTAAAACCCATTATAGATGAGCATGTGTAGATTCTAAATATGTAAATTTTTTTACAATTGGGCTATTTTTCCTATTTTTTAATTAATTTTTGATGAAATTGGTCCATAAACTTGAAATATTAGGGTTTTTTACTATTTTAATAACTTTTGATCAACATAACATTTTGATGAACGAATTGCATGAGAACAAAATTTAGACAATTCTTTTCAATTTAAAAAAATAAAATAAAAAATGATAAGTTTAGGTCATCTTATGTTGTACATGGCGATTTTTCAAAGCGACAAATATGCCTAATAAAAATTAACAAAAAAAAAAAAATCAATAAAAAATTACAAAAAAATATTGAAAACAAGCTTCAGTGTCACAAATATTTTCCCAAAAGGATTTAGAAAAATATGATAATTTAGGTCAAAATATGGATGTTGTACACGTGCATGGTATGGTAAAAAAAAATGACTTTTAAACAATGGTTTTTAGAAACACCTATTGAAACTCGATTTGTACAATCTGGGTATTGAAATAAATTACATATTTTGAAACTAGACTCCGAGTACTACATTTTATGATCAATAAATTTTTTGAAGATTCCATCTCTAAGTGCTTCAAATTTTAAGGTCAAATGTGTCAAATTCTGAAAATTAGGAAAAACACTTCCACTTTTTGGCCAAAAAGTGGACTCAACTTCTTGCCAGCACCCTGAGAGCTATTTTATTTTAATAATTTATTTGTGAGTAGTGGCATAAATATTTTATTAAAATTCTATTTTGTCATTTATGAAGATTTTTTAAACATACTCATGTTATTACATCCAATGCTTTGCTTGTGTTGTAAGTTATTCTTGTTACTTGATTTTTAGCTTTCAACTAAAATCAGGTAACTTAGTGTTTGTTCTTTTTGTGTTGTTTAAACATTTAAAAGATAAACCATAAGTTTGCTAGGCAATATGCCTGATAAAGATTATCAAATGAAACAAATTACATTTTTTTTTATTCCAATGTTGCAATTACAATAAATGAGAAAATAGAATCATATATACACAAATGAAATCTTTTATTGATAATCATGAAGTGTACATGTCCCTCACAAGCCAAGGGACTAACTTTACTTATTCAATGGAAATATGAAGCAATTTATATATGAATAAGTAAAAAGAAACAAATGAATGTGCATATAAGAATGGAGACCAGTCATTTCTTGAGAATGACTGGTTACAAAGTTGCTTGATTGCCCTGTTGTTGGTGCCCCAAGCTGATTGTGTCCTCTCCAGCTCCATAGTGCTCCTAGCTCTTGCATCTGAAAATGCAATGATATTAGAGCGAGACTCTAAGCAATGAAAGATCTCAATCCTTACATACACACCTACCTATGCATGTATAAATTGACCCATAAGTTCATTAAATAAGCATGCAAACCTTGAATGTCATGGAAAACAACGAAGTCATCAAACACATCCAAAATATGCATCTATTTTTCTAAATTTTTTGCTTCATGTGCATATTTAGGACAAGTCTGGTTACTGTTCTGATTCAATTAAATACAACGTGTGGGATAAATGTGGCTCCCACGAGGGTAGAGCTCAACATGCTTTGAAAGGAAAAGGAAAATGAGCAACTTGATCAAAGATTTATCTTTTATCAATGCATTAAATCAATATGGAATCACACCAGTTGATCAACTTTCATTATCAGATTCAAAAGATGCAACATATTTTGCTGTATGTCTTTCAATCTTCTTAAGTGGAGCCTCAATCCATTTTATAAAAAGAAGTAAGTGATTTTGGAGATGCATCAATTCCAATCATAGATGCATCAAGTTCAATTATGCATCTATTAAATAATGAGAGGGCAATCCAAAGTGTTGTCAGGTCCCTCCCACCTTGACTCTATTGGACAACCACACATCACATAGGACAGTGAGCTTTTAGGTCACCGACATAGGGGACATGTGTGTTCCCACTAGGATCAAAGTGGGGAGACAGTTATGTATCACGCATGAGCAAAAAGGAAATAAATGTGGTGGAATCAGATAGCAGATTCATGTAGGACATCAAGGTCTTTTGACTTTACTGAGGGAAAACAAGAAATGGTCACAAGAGATTGCATTACAGATGAAAAGGAAAGGAAGGGTAGTAAAAATTTTCAATTGCCCTGTTCGCTGTCACATAATGATCAATTTTCATCTACATTTCTTGAAGTTGCTAGGACCCAAGGATTACCTCCACAATTGATATGCAGTTGACAATAACTTTATTGATGGAAATGGAGAAAGCAATGTTTGAGTCAATCATGAAACAACACAAAGTGATCCCTTTGGAGACAAGGTCATGATACAAGTGAATAGGACAACACCTTTGCAAAGTGCTACAGGAACATGTTGAAATAATGTTACAGCTAGCAAGGATGAATCAAATAATAATTCAAAAGGATATCTTACCTCTAGCATACAAATACATGATAATTGTGTTGATAAACACAAGCCTGTTACTAACATTGTATCTATCAAAGATGATGGAAAAGATGGGGCAGAATATTTGAACATCTTAAAGGAGGTGGACTACACATGCATAAGTGAATGACACCAATGCCAAAGAAAGGAATGCCAAAAGACAAGCCCAAGTTGCACAAGGATTTATTAAAGGCCTTCTCAATCAAACATTAGACAAACAAGTTGCCAGCTAACAATCACTGCATGATGGTTTGAGGAAAGGCACAAAAGGAAAAGACATTCAAGAAACATCAACTCTAGTTAACACAGATAATGTGCCCATACAAAGCAAATCATGATTGGAAAAGAGTACATAACAATGTAAAGGGCAGTACTAAATGACAGTCATGAACACTGGTGAAGCTAGGGGCAGATCAAGAAAAAGGGATAGTCATCAAGTCCTTTGAAGGGATTGGCATTTCAATGACAATCATAAGAAAACTCAGTCCAAGGTATTGACAAAGCCATATGTCTTGATGGGATAGTCATATGAAAAGGGCAACAATGCCACAAAAGGGCTGAATATGACATTTCTTGTTGAAGCATGATAGCCCATGAGAAAGAAGACAGTCATAGGAATGGTACACGGGTGAGAAAGAAGGCCAAGAATGCAACCCCATTTGGATGGCTTCATGCTACAATTATCATAAGTCACAAGGATCATGCAGTGATGATTAATTCATAGTTATTTTCCCAACATCATGTGACTTTGAATATGCTTTCCAATGAATTTGGAGGTCGGCCATATTGGCCAAGTGTTTTGGAGCTCGATGATGCCTTTGAAAACTAGTGGATATTGCCCATGTGTGTATTAACAAATGTAGAATGTAGTAAGTTAAGATGGTCAAATGCCTTGGAAGCTTTTGAAAGCTTTTAGACATGACACTATATGTTGCATTTTATTCCAATGTTTAAGGATATCTTGTAAGTGATTTGAAAATCACTTTGATTATGCCTTCTAATGCAAATATAATATAAGGAGATGGTGGGGCCCTTATTTTATGCTTTGAATTATAAAATGACTTGTTTAGTGATGTTTTATGAACCACTTAATCAAGATCATTATCTTTGATGCTTTTTGGAGTCTTGTGCTTCAAAACACACATATTGCATGAGGAGAGTGTGAGTCAAGAATTGTGTGAAGACCAATAATGACTTGCAAAAATGAGGAATGTGTGTGAGGCTGTTTTGACTGATTTGGAGGAAAAGGGGGCTGTTTGGAGGCATTTTTGTCACATTTTTGGTGTGACTATTGACTTAGCTTAACTTTTCTTCATGCGAAGGATTGTTTAGAGGGTTTCTAGAAGTTTCTTTTTGGCCTTTTCTATGGTATTTGACCAGAATCTTCTGGAAGCACTTGTGTGAGGGGTTTTGGTGTGTTTTTGCTTAAGTATGTTCAATTTGAACATTTTGAGTTCTTTCTTTCTTTCCAACAATAGGATAGCTTTGTTTTGGAGCTATTTTTCATGGAGCAGTATTGTAACTCAGATGGGCCTGTTATATAGTAAGCACTTTGAATTAATAAAGTGGAGAATTTTTATCTTCTCTCTTCATGTTTCATGGTATGCCATTAATGGTTGATCAGTTTGTCTTGTGAAAATTCATCTTTACTTGCAAACTTGTCTCATGTTTATGCATCCATTTAGCAGAGAATGTATGTTTAAAGGTTATAATCTATGTTGATTAGTAGTGTTGTTAATTGTGAAACCCTTATTTTTTCCTTTTAAAAGCACTATTACAGACCTCTTTATAAATCATTTATGTAAACTACATTGGAAAGTGAGTTGTGTGAGTCAAGCTTTATGATTTTAATTTGAAGGTGATAGGCTGTTAACAGGTCTAGATTGTTTTGGTGCATCACCTTAGGTTTTCTCCAGCATTAGGTTTATTTTCATGCAAATTCTTACCCTTATCTTAGAGGTTAATAGTTAGGTGATATCAAAAGGGGAAGCCAACCCTTATCATTGGAGGTCTGCTTTCAAGCAGGTTACCCACAACCTGAAATTAGTCCCATGTTAGTCCAAATCTGCCAAGTTTATTTCAAAGCTTAGCAAATAGGGTGCAGATTTGGGAACCTAATAGTTTTGGCACTCCCGGTGGGACAGTGAATTGTTTCCAATTCATTTTTATCCATTTTATTGCTGCTATTTGGTGTGTGCAGCAATAGTTTCAGCCTTTTGGAGGCATTTTCTTTACATACTTGGCGACTCCAAAAGAATAACAACTGGTTTCAAGAAGACAAAGTGCTAGTATGTTCTTATTTTCAAAAAACTCAGACCTGGTTTTCTTGCTTTACAAGGAATTTCAATGAATTTCCAACTTCTATGAATGCTCCAATATGTCTACATTTTATGAAGACATGTTCTATCATCCCTCATTTCATGAAAATGCTGCTCATATACCCAATTACCAGCCATATCAAAATGAGAATGCAACTATTTTTAGTACAAATACCTTTGCTACAGGAGATTATCAATATTCTCCACAAGTTTGCCACCCCTGCTCAACCATCATGGCAGTCAGTATATGCTCAAGATCAATCCCAAGGCCACCATTTTTCTAGCAATCAACAGATCAATCCCTATGATCAACTTCAAGAGTTTCAAAGTTTTGAGGATAAGCTCAAACATATCCACAATCCAAATTTAAGGTTGAGGATAAGAAACACATTTCTTGAAGAGCAGATTAGAAAGAGTGGATTGAATATGCAACAAGAATGGTTGGTTTTTCTAGCCTATGATAGCTCACAGGATTATATCCTTGAAGGACAATAGGAGGTTGATTGGCAGCAGAAACAAGAAGCTTACCAAGCTCAAACAGATGAACAGGAATGTGAGGCCAAAAAGAGGCAATTTGAGGAGAATCTTGCCCAACAGCTTGCTGCAAAGGATGCAAAAATGAGGCTGAAATTTTCCAAACAAGAAGTTCCCAAGTACAAGTTTGCAAGCTTTAGGCAAGATAAGCCTCTAGAATCCCCTAGTAAGTCTTCTCATTTTGAAATTCCAAGTTTTAAAGGATTCAATTCAATGCAAGAGAATGTAGTACCTGTACAAGATCAGTCCATCGTCCCTCAAGAGCAGCCCATTGATCCAGATGACTTACTCCTTATGGAGAGGATCAACAAAGTAAATCCAATGCATTTAGCTGTAGCATGTTACTGACTACAATAGAAAAATCTCAAACAGGAGGAGGCTGAGCTAATGGTAAAATAAATTGAAGATCTTCCTTAAGTGGAAAGCTCTTATGAGGTCAAACTTGATAAACTAGACCTTCAAATTGAGAAACAAGATTTTCAACACTGTGATGAGGATCCCCAAGGCATTGCTTATTCAGCTGATGAGTTTCATGTGCAAAGGTGGATAGTCAGGTAGATCAAATTTTGATGACAAAATTTGTAATTGCAGAACAATAGATAGAAGCAAAGGAA
This sequence comes from Sequoia sempervirens, assembly GCA_007258455.2. NCBI lineage: Eukaryota > Viridiplantae > Streptophyta > Pinopsida > Cupressales > Cupressaceae > Sequoia > Sequoia sempervirens. The sequence goes on along the minus strand of VDFB02084104.1, from coordinate 23,621 downwards.
CTGGGTTTTCTCCTCCCTCAAGAATGTTGTCCAGAAGAAAATGATAATCCTCTTATCATTAAAGATACTGAGGAAACTGATGAGGAGTTGTTCTGGGATGATTTGGAAGTTTTCATTTCAAGCTTGGATAATGGGTGATTCCACAATAGTGGTTTACAATTTTTGGCCAAACTGGACACTGAAATTATTATTTTTAACTAAATATTCACATTCGGGCACCTATAGCGGCTAAACCGTGAGGAATTTTAAGATGATGCAAACTAGAGTCTCATCACATTTTGTCTGTAGATTCTAAAAATATTTTTTTCCAAATTTTTATAATCAGATTGCATTTCTTTTTCCATCTCCCATGAAAACTGGTTTTTTTTCAGAAAACAACATTTTTAAAAAAGTGATGCACACCGTATAACACATAACTTTTTTTCCATGAAGGATAAAATTCTAATTCTTTCAAATTTAGATTTTTAACTCCAATATCTAGTGCTTCCACTTGGTTAGATAGTTTTTATTGAATATTTTTCTTTAATCAAGTTTTAGTCAAACCAATTATAATTCAGACATAGGCCCTTATGCGTAACTTTTTGTATATATCAAAATTCAATTTTTTTTTTTTTGGATCAAGGACTTCAATATCTGGTGCACTCATATTTTTCAATTTTTTTTTGATAATCTGCTATTTTTCCACATGTGCATAACAAAGACCTTCATTTTCGGTGAAGAACCAATGTTTAATAAAACTAAAAAAACAAATACATAATAAAATCAAAAGATATTAAAATTATATTCGTTGGATAGCTTGTTCTGAGGACTACCTGATTCTAGATGGGTTTATGAAGACTCCTCCATTTTCATCCTCAACCCGAGCTCCGAAGCGTAAAAAATTAGACTCTTTTTGTGTCTCGGGAGGGGGATGAGGGGCAAGGGGGGTTCGAACGAACCCCTTTGCTATGCATTTGGTTTTTTTTTGGCGGCCAAAAAGTGTTTATTGCAGTTGTTTGCTAAGGTTCTATTCATGTTCCCTCTCTTTCTAGTTGTTCTCCAGCATGGCAAACATTGCAAATTCTTTAGAAAAGGTAGCTATTTCAACCAAACAATTAATGGGTTCGTTTGACCAACTTCTTTGTTGGTTAGAGTAGGTAGTGTAGTTTCATTTCAGATGCATTTCCAGTTTTCTCTAAGTGATTTTCAGCACAGTTACACAGTTTTCATTCTACAATGTTGGGATTTTCAATAAATTTCAATGGCGTGTCATATGCTGTTCTGGTGAGTTACAACAACTTACAATGTTATTTTCAAGTGGAGTTAGCTTTCTAAGTGACTCTGTGCCCAATGGATAAGCTTAGGAAGCTGGTCTCATGTTTAGTAGACAAACATATAGCAAACGTCACAAAAAATGTTACCTGATTTTTAGCTTTTAGTTGAAATCAGGTAACTTAGTGTTTTTTCTTTTTGTGTTGTTTAAAATTTTAAAAGATAAACCATAAGTCTACTAGGCAATATGCCTGATAAAGATTATCAAATGAAATAGATTACATTTTTTTTCATTCTAATGTTGTAATTACAGTGAATGAGAAAGGAGAATCATATATACACAAATGTAATCTTTTATTGATAATCATGAAGTGCACATGTCCCTAATAAGCCAAGGGACTAACTTTACTTATTCAATGCAAATATGAAGCAATTTATACATGAATAAGTAAAAAGAAACAAATGAATGTGCATATAAGAATGGAGACCAGTCATTGCCTGAGAATGACTGGTTACAAAGTTGCTCGATTGCCCTGTTGCTGCTGCCTCAAGCTGATTGTGTCCTCTCCAGCTCCATAGTGCTCCTAGCTCCTGCATTTGAAAAAGTAATGATATTAGAGCAAGGCTCTAAGAAATGAAATATCTCAATCCTTACATACACACCTACCTATGCATGTATAAACTGACCCATAAATGCATTAAATAAGCATGCAAACCTTAGATGTCCTAGAAAACAACGAAGTCATCAAACACATCCAAAATATGCATATATTTTTCTAACTTGTTTGCTTCATGTGCAAATTTAGGACAAGTTAGGTTACTGTTTTGATTCAGTTAAATACAACATGTGGGATAAATTTGGCTCCCACGAGGGTAGAGCTCATCATGCTTTGAAAGGAAAAGGAAATTGAGCAACTTGATCAAAGATTTATCTTTTATCAATGCATTAAATCAATATGGAATCACACCAGTTGATCAACTTTCATTATCAGATTCAAAAGATGCAACATATTTTGCTGTATGTCTTTCAATCTTCTTAAGTGGAGCCTCAATCCATTTTATAAAAAGAAGTAAGTGATTTTGGAGATGCATCAAGTCCAATCATAGATGCATCAAGTTCAATTATGCATCTATTAAATAATGAGAGGGCAATCCAAAGTGTTGTTAGGTCCCTCCCACCTTGACCCTATTGGACAACCACACATCACATAGGACAGTGAGATTTTAGGTCATCAACATAGGGGACATGTGTGTGCCCACTAGGATCAAAGTGGGGAGACAATCATGTATCACACATGAGAAAAACATAAACAAATGTGGTGGAATCAGATAGTAGATTCATGTAGGACAGCAAGGTCTTTTGAATTTACTGAGGGAAAACAAGAAATGGTAACAAGAGATTGCATTACAGATGAAAAGGAAAGGAAGGGTAGTAAAAAATTTCAACTACCCTGTGTGTCACATAATGATCAATTTTCATCTACATTTCTTGAAGTTGCTAGGACCCAAGGATTACCTCCACAAGTGATATGCAGTTGACAATAACTTTATTGATGGAAATGGAGAAAGCAATGTTTGAGTCAATCATGAAACAACATAAAGTGACCCCTCTGGAGACAAGGTCATGATACAAGTGAATAGGACAACACCTTTGCAAAGTGTTGCAGGAACATGTTGAAATAATGTTACAGCTAGCAAGGATGAATCAAATAACAATTTAGAAGGATATCCTGCCTCTAGCATACAAATACATGATAATTGTGTTGATAAACACAAGCTTGTTACTAACACTGCATCTATCAAAGATGATGGAAAAGCTGGAACAGAACATTTGAACATCTTAAAGGAGGTGGAATGCACATGCATAAGTGAATGACACCAATGTCAAAGAAAGGAATGCCAAAAAAGCCCAAGTTGCACAAGGATTTATTCAAGGCCTTCTCAATCAAACATTAGACAAACAAGTTGCTAGCTAACAATCACTGCATGATGGTTTGAGGAAAGGCACAAAAGGCAAAGACATTCAAGAAACATCAACTCTAGTTGACACAGATAATGTGCCCATACAAAGTAGATCATGATTGGAAAAGAGTACATAACAATGTAAAGGGCAATACTAAATGACAGTCATGAACACTGGTGAAGCTAGGGGTAGATCAAGAAATAGGGATAGTCATCAAGTCCTTTGAAGGGACTGGCATTTGAATGAAAGTCATAAGAAAACTCAGTCCAAGGTATTGAAAATGCCATATGTCTTGATGGGACAGTCATATGAAGAGGGAAACAATGCCACAAAAGGGCTGAATAAGACATTTCTTGTTGAAGCATGATAGTCCATGAGAAAGAAGACAATCATAGGAATGGTACACAGGTGAGAAAGGGGGCTAAGAATGTAGCCCCATTTGGATGGCTTCATGCTACAATTATCATAAGTCACAAGGAGCATGCAGTGATGATTAATTCACAATTATAAGGGGAAAAAATATGATCAAGATCAGAGTTAGATTGAATTGACCAATGAAATGATAGAAACAAAATAGTATCATGAACAAAAAGGCATGATTAAATAGTCAACAATCTTCCATTGTATCCATTGAAAAAACAAACAATAGTGCTCAATGATGTTTAATCCCATGAATCATTTTGTTAGTGAGAGGAGACCCCTTATTGGGGAAAATTACCTAACACAAAGCCTACTATGGGCTTTCAAGACAATAACAGTGATCACAAATAGAGGTAATGGTTTTCAAGATATTTCAATCTTTACAAGCAATAATAAAGGGTGGACAGTCTTAGTGGTGCAAGATAACAAAGAACTGCGGCTTGAAAAGTGTCATCAAGAGGCTTGAAAGGATTGTTTCACTTGAGAGTGCAAAGGAACCACATTGGTCAATGAGGAGAAGACTTGTCATTATTTATGATAGTGAGTTATTTTCCATTATCATAAAGAACAACATAATTGCTCGATTGGAACATTCATAGAAGCACAAAGAAGACAGTCATAGTTTTGGAAATGGTATTGGCAATCAAGAAAAGGAAAGAAGGGTTTTTGCTGAAGATAGTCATCATAGAAACCATCATAAATCATGGTGCTTCAAGAGAACATAGCATAGTCATGAATAAGGGTAGTTTTGCTTGGAAATGCTTTACAAATTATATCTGCAACTAAGAACCAAATGATAACAAAGGTGGTCATCATTGTCCTTAAAAGTAGCAAGTGGAAGCCATTATCCATGTATGGAAGGTACAGTAATAGTGGTTTCATATTCAGAGTCAAAAATAGGTATTCATGATGTCCATTATCATAAAATGAAAAAAAACAATTCAAATGCTCACAAAAAATCTAGTTTTCAAAATTGGAGCTTTTCATTATGCTCGCATTGTGTAGTGGCATTGAATCATTTTTTTAACAAAATCTGAAGTTTGCTTTCAAACTGAAAAAACCCATTTGGGTTCATCATTAAAATCTAATATAGAGGCAACAAAAATGAGGCAATATTGCTATATTCTACAGAAAAATGGAGTACATTTACAAAACCATCTGCATTTCTACCAAAAAATTGTGAGTTTCTTCAAGAAATCAAGAAACCCACTTGGGTTTTGTTGAAAAAAATTGTAGATACAAAATACATGTGCTACAGAAAACCCACTTAGGGGTTTTGTAAGTGTATTGCAAAATAGAAAAGGAAATGCAAAAATACAAAGGAAACCCATGTTAAAAAATGGAGGCTGAGCTCACAGGCCATTTTGTTTTTCTTTTCTTTTCTACATATAAAAAACCCATTTGGGTTGTTAGAACATTTGTAGATACAAAGGAAAAAATCAAAAGACATTATAGGGTTTTCAAATGAAGCTGAGCCATATAAAAACACACTATTTTCTATTCATGGCCGCAACCAAAGAGTTATTTTCTTCAGGAAAAACAACAAAAACAACAATGGGGTATCCCAATTAACAAATGCAAAGAAGAAAATGAACATTTGTTGTTATCTTTTCAAGATGGAGGGCTCAAAAAATATAGCTTTCTTTTGCTCAAAATCAAAACTGGAGTCGGTTGAATGCTTACCTAGAGCTTTTGCTCAATTTTTGCAATATTCAAAGCTTTGTCTCTCCACAGTAAGCTTAATTTAAATATTTTCATGGCAGCTGATGGCAAAACAACAACAGAGAGAGAAAATGAAATATAAGAGTCAGAAGTGTGTCCATGGCTATGGCCTTGAGTTCTGAAATGACTTCCAAATGATATAAAAATGCAGATTTTGAGCTTCAGGATGAGAATTTTACCTCTTTTCCCTTGTTTCTCATCAGTGAATCTCAACAAAACCGTGGTAATCTCCATTTTTTCCTGTGTTTGCTCAAACCCTGGCAGCTGAATCATGCTCTCAAGAGTGTGCAATGACAAAATTATGGGCTTTTCCCATTATTTTTGTGTTTTGATGATAAGGGTTTGACCTTACTTGAGTTCGATGGGATTTTCTTCCCATTATTTTTAAAAAATTAAAGCATGTTTTAAATGCAATGGGAGCCGAAATCATATGTTATTGCCTTAGGCATTCTATGCCTTAAGTTCTTTTTCCCCATTTTCAAACTTTTCCAAGTCACATGGAGTGTGCCAAGTATGTTATGCTATGCCTTTGTTTTTTGCCCAACATCATGTGACTTGGAATATGCTTTCCAAGGAATTTGGAGGTCGACCATATTGGCCAAGTGTTTTGGAGCTCTATGATGCCTTTGAAAACCAGTGGATATTGCCCATGTGTGCATTAACAAATGCAAAATGTGGTAAGTTAAGATGGTCAAATTCCTTGGAAGCTTTTGAAAGCTTTTAGATATGACACTATATGTTGCATTTTATTCCAATGTTTAAGGATATCATGTAAGTGATTTGAAAATCACTTTGATTATGCCTTCTAATGCAAATATAATACAAGGAGATGGTGGGGCCCTTATTTTATGCTTTGAATTGTAAAATGACTTGCTTAGTGATGTTTTATGAATCACTTAATCAAGATCATTATATTTGATGCTTTTTGGAGTCTTGTGCTTCAAAACACACATATTGCATGAGGAGAGTGTGAGTCAAGACTTGTGTGAAGACCAATAATGACTTGCAGAAATGAGGAATGTGTGTGTGGTTGTTTTGACTGATTTGGAGGAAAAGGGGGCTGTTTGGAGGCATTTTTGTCACATTTTTGGTGTGACTATTGACTTAGCTTAACTTTTCTTCATGTGGAGGACTGTTTGGAGGGTTTCTAGAAGGTTCTTTTTGGCCTTTTCTGTGGTATTCGACCAAAATCTTCTGGAAGCACTTGTGTGAGGGGTTTTGGTATATTTTTGCTTAAGTATGTTCATTTTGAACATTTTGAGTGAGTTCTTTCTTGCCAGCAGCAAGATAGCTTTGTTTTGGAGCTATTTTTCATGGAGCAGTATTGTAACTCAGATGGGCCTATTATATAGTAAGCACTTTGAATTAATAAAGTAGAGCATTTTTATCTTCTCTCTTCATGTTTCATGGTATGCCATTAATGGTTGATCAATTTATCTTGTGAAAATTCATCTTTCCTTGCAAACTTGTCTCATGTTTATGCATCCATTTAGTAGAGAATGTATGTTTACAGGTTATAATCTATGTTGATTAGTAGTGTTGTTAATTGTGAAACCCCTATTTTTTCCTTTTATAAGCATTGTTACAAACCTCTTTATAAATCATTTATGTAAACTGCATTGGAAAGTGAGTTGTGCGAGTCAAGCTTTATGATTTTAATTTGAAGGTGATAGGCTGTTAACATGTCTAGATTGTTTTGGTGCATCACCTTAGGTTTTTTCCAGCATTAGGTTTCTTTTCATGCAAATTCTTACCCTAGTCTCAGAGGTTAATAGTTAGGTGACATCAAAAGGGGAAGCTAGCCCTTATCACTGGAGGTCTACTTTCCAACAGGTTACCCACAACCTGAAAGCAGTCCCATGTTAGTCCAAATCTGTTGAGTTCATTTAAAAGCTTAACAAATAGGGTGCAGATTTGGGAACCTAACAATTCTCTAGTACAATTTTATAAAAATTTAAAATTATTTTTCCTGATAATAACTTGGGTTAGGTATATAAGGATCCTAAAACAGATATTAAAACACTCAATTATAACAACTAAAAGTTCCTCAAATCCGCATTTTTTTATCATTGTACTAAAGATAACTAAATTCCAAAGAGCTTTCATTTAACACTAATATTTTCTATTAGTTTCATTTCCTCCTCATCCCTAGTTTTATATCACAAAATGTTAAGGAGTAAATTACATAAGTTAATCTAACCTAAAACCTTTTCTGCATTCACATTTTTACTTTGGTATATTTTTTATAAGAGAATATCACATATTTTTCTTTTACCATAGTAGAGAGGGAAATATTTAGATTTAAGCATGCAGTTATCTCTTGAACTCCTCTAGATAGCTTACCTTGATTCTTGATTAAAATAGGTGATTTTGTGTCAATGTGTGTGTGGAGCCCTTCATACTCCTATATCTTTGTATCTTCTTTCAAAAATAAGGATAAGGTATCCATTAAAAGCATGTTGATACAACTAAAATTTCAAATTACATAAACCATATTTTATCACCCCAACCACTACTTAAGATCTATCAAGATATCCTCCATAATTGACTTGATATTAAGAATGGCCTATCATCTATCTACTTCACCAAATCCCATACTTGTAACATCAAAATCCTCATGTCTAGGCTGCTCATCTCTTGGGATATACAATCCATAAATTTTATAGACACGATAACTATGTTCAATCATCGCTATCTCTTGTTCTCACCTTTTGACATTGAAAAATTATATCACTTTTCACTTTTCTTTGCCTTAATTTCCCTTTGAACTAGATGTCATATTGTGAGCAATATTTCATATAAACACTCAAAATGCCAATAGATACCATATATTGTCATTTACCCTCAACATATAGCCCTTTAGCACACATCTCATATTAAATGCAATAGGCCTTCACTTAATAATTAAAATAATATCCTTCACACAAATGAAACCATTCATCCCACCAATCCATTTACACAATATCATTAATATAGATTAAAAATAAAAAATAATAATAATAATTCCAAGTTATTATAAATCTATCCCCTTATATTAGGAAAAAAATATTTTTTATTTACAATATACATTTAAAAAAATAAAATATAAGAGATATATTATATTTTTTATAAATATTTTGATATATAAATGTGATTTTAATTAGTTAAAAACATGAATATCTTATTATATACCATACTTGACTATGTTAACCATCCATACAAATTTTACTATTCACTTTTTAAGTGTAATTTATTTATTTTTTAATACATTTATTTCTATTTAAATGTTGTGTTTTTATAGAGTTAAAAATATGAATACTGTAATACCTATTATAAATGTATTAAAAAATGTTTTTACAATTATAAGAGTGACAAATGTTTGTTTCAAAGGTAATGAATAGGTTCATCCCAACATTTTATATTCAATATTTAGTTCTAGCATCCCTTATCTTAGATCAAATTTATAAGTGTAAAACTAACCCAAGCTTAGGACCATGACATAAAAAATACCTTATGTATTTAATTCAAACTTAATCATGGACCCAAGGACCCTATTCCTACAAGCCATTACTTAACTTCAATATGAAACATTCAAATTTGTATGCTAGGTGTTATATAAAAAGATAAGCCTTAATTCAATTTAGATTTATCATGTGAGGGGTCTATGACACATTACATCACACTGCATATCATAGAAACAAGATTTACATTGATAAGAACATATAAGGGATTTATTTTTTAGGCATGGAGATTATTTTTACAAAATAGAAATGACTTAGAACAACAAACAATGAATCTATCACTCTAATATAAGTCATTTGATGGAGTTACAAGCATGATTTATGATGAAAAATCACATGATACCATATGTCACAACTTATTCAACATCAAATATTGAGTTAAGTACTATGGCCCTTTTATACACTATTTAAACATCATCAGATGCAATTTTCAAACAATCAATAACAATTTTACAACTCATCTACTCTAAAATGTGTTAAATATTTGTCTTTTTTGGTCAAAATTAACCTTTAACTATTGAACTAGATGAAATTTAAGAATAATCACTTTTATATAATTAAACATGTAAGTACACTCATATCCACTAGTAACTATTCACTTTGGTTTTTATTCTTTTCTAGTGTCACAATAACATCAAAAAATTGTAAGGTGATCTTTTGAATTATGCTAGAAAACTTCAACTTCTTGTTGCTTCTCTGCAAGGCATGTCCATCTACTTCCTCTCCTTGTTCAAGATTCCTAAATTTATTGTTGATAAATTTAAAAAAATCAAAGAAATTTCCTATGGTCTTGCATGGGAGAAAAGAAAAAAATGGCCCTCATAAGCTAGGATAAATTTTGTCTTCCTAAGGCTTGTGGGGGCCTCAAAATTAAAAAGATCCGACTCACCAACAAAGCCTTAATGTCTAAGGTTACCTAGGATCTACTTTTGTATAATAAGGATTAGTGTGAAATAATGAAATCCAAGTACTTAAACAACACTTAGTGAGGAATCTTTTTGAATCTAGGTATCTTTAAGGTTCTTTGACATGGAACAATATACTCAAATCAAGAAAAACTATTCAATTGGGCTTAAAGTAGAAAATGGGGAACATTTATAAAATTGGATTTTGAGAGAAATATTGGGTGGTAGACTAACCTTTGAATAATCATCTATTGCTCAAGGAATTTTAGGGTCTAACAAGTTGTTTTTTTGGAAGGAGGGTTGTTGATTATTTTCTAGGAAATGTCATGACTCAACAATGGAAGAAAATTGAAGATTGTTGTGATGGAAATGAGGAGATGATCCAAAAATCTGACATCCTTTAAAATAATCTAAAGTCAACAAGGATCCCTTTATTTTAGATGGAGGATAGGTTTTATTGGGCTAAGGATAGAAGAGGGAAGTTCATTGTTAAATTTTCTTATGGTTTGTTATTAGCTAATGGCATCTACAGTAGATTTTGAGAAAACATCTAGAATTATCATCCCACACCCAAAATCAATTTTTGGTGGAATGCTACACAATAGAATTTTAACTTAGGATAATTTAAAAAGAAGAGGTTTCCAAATCCCAAATATGTATGTTTTATGCAAAAAGGAGGAGGAAAAATTGTCACATCTACTTCTTCACAGCACTTTCTCTAAGGAAATCTAGGGTCTAGCTTCGTAGAATTTGGGTTTCAATTGGACTATAAATTTTATTAAGAATTGGATTTATCCTTATACTCAAAACTTGATTATAGATTTATGGATACACCTTCCACCCTATATATGTTGGCGTATTTGGAAATAAAGAAATAAAAAAATATTTCGAGACTCTAAAAATAATGCTAAGGAGGTGTTGAAGACTTTCTCCAAGATACTTATGAAAAATTTATCTATGAGCATTTGGAAAATTTTGACTATCCCTCAATCAGCTATGGAATTTCTTATTAGTAACATATGGGGACTACACTTGGAACCCCCTATATTTATAGCCCACCAAAATACTAAATAGAAACCTCCTCCTATGGATTGGGGAAAGCTAAATTTTGATGGGGTTACTAAAGGAAACCCATGTATGGCAAGTGGTGATGGTATTCTCAGATATCATATTGGAGAGGTTATTGTGGGGTACTTAGGGGGATTGGGGTAGGAATATTGTAATACAACTAAAGTGATGGTTATTCTATGTGGGTTAAAATTTCCCTCTCATTAGGGATAAAAAATAGATTGAGGGTAATTCCAAACTTGTCATAGAATCAATGATGGGAAAGGTGAAGGTGGGTTGGGCTATTAGTGATATTATTCATGAAATTCAAAAACTCTAGTTGTCTTTGATGATCATGATCACTCACATATTTACAAGGAATGAAACAACGTAGCTGATGATTTAAGTAATTTAGGAATAAATTTGAATTCCTTAAGATAGTGAAATAAATGAATCTCCCAGAGAATATAAGGAGCCTTGTTTTGAAGGAGCAATAAAATATCACTCTTCTTAAAGATACAGGTCTCTAGAAAAACTCAACTTATTGAATATATATAATTTTATATATTATTTCTTATAACTCTTGGTTAAATGTCCATCCCTTAGGTCTTTTGGGTTTATGGAATAAGAAGCTAGTTTCGACTTGGATGGAGCTTGGTTGGATAAAAGGTAATGGTTTATTTTGCCATAATACTTTTCAAGTTAATTCATAATCATTGAGTGATGTGGGAAACTATGTGGAGTTTGAATGATGAGGTGGTGATGATTGGCATGTGTTTCATGGGTAAAGTCATGATTGCTTGGGGCTTGATGCATGAGAATAAATTTCTCTATGGTTGGGCATTGTCTATTGTCAAGAATAATAATTATATATCTAAGGTGCTCATTCAAAGTATTCTTTTTGAGTCCTTGAATAGGAGTAATGGCATGGGTGCTCTAATAAACCTATGTGTGGATGACTCAAGAAGGATGAGGCTTTCAAACAAGATGATGTTTTACATATGCTTGAGGATACTATTAAGCCCAAATCTAGAAATTTCCTTTTCATTTTGAGAAACCCTACCGAGTATCAGCTCTTCCTTTCTTCTAGACTTAGCAACTCTTGCAATTGTTTACTATAGTATGGACATTGAGGGAGTACGTTCACTATGGGTGGAGATAGAGTGAGGATGGATCTGGGCTCATACAATGAATTTAAAAATGAACCTTTGCTACAAAAAAATTGTGTGGAAGGGGGGTTAGGTCCATTTCTTGAGTGTCTTAACAAGCATGAAAAGATTCTATCCATAAAATTTATGAGTGTGTGGAACAAACACCAAGTTAAAATGGGGGTATTTCCTTTGAAGTGAGTGAGGAAATAATTGCCTAGGTGATTGGATTGTCCTATAATGACCAAAAACTCAAAAGGAACAATAAAGTGCATGAAATGGAAATCATGAACCTATTATTTAAAAAGGACGATACTGTTAGGGTTAGAGATGACAAATATCTAACAATTAAATGCAGATTTAAATAATAAACAGAGAAACTAAAACACACAGAATAAATCATAACACAGATAATTTAACGTGGTTCACTCAATCCAGGCTACATCCACCAAACCACAACCATCCAATACTTTTATTATCCAGTGTAAAACCTATTACAATCTTGCGAATAATCGCGTTTTTCATCATACTATAATACCCATCCGAACCCCTTTTTAACAAGCTTAGAAGCTTCCAGATTTTTGGGTTCTGAGGTGTACAGTATACCATGGGCTATACAGTATAGCATGATCAGTCGCCACATACCAACAATCTCCCACTTGGAGACTGATCAGGCTCCATACCAACACAATCTCCCACTTGGAGACTGATCCTAGACGACACTGTTGCAATTACAACTCCCACTGGAAATAAGTACCTTGGACCACTGCTGCTACATTATGTGAATTCAACCTTGAAGACCCACAGCTGAGAAGCTCAAGAGGGCTTGACTTCTCCGCCATGCATGTAAGTAAACATGCCTCCATTTGGATTGACATCTACAGCTGTCTTTCTTGTCAACAACACAATCCATCCTCCAACCTTGTAGAGATGAAATGATATCAAGCTGGATGTGTTTTGTTTTTAGAATGTAAGAAGAATTCTTTGCAAGATGTATAGCACTCTAGTGTCGTAAACAAGTAATTTCAACTGTTGTTTTCCCAACTCATCCATAATTTGCAGCCATATCATCTCCTTCACTAAGCCTACATTTGCCAGCATACTCTGCCTCTGTGGTGGATAAAGCAACCACCTTCTACAAGCGAGAAATCCAACTCACTACTGTCCCACCAACTGTAAATACATAACCTGTGGTACTCCGCCTGGTATCTATATCCCTTGCTAAATCTGAGTCAACATAGCCTTTTAAATCAGTATTAGAGCCCCCAAAACATAAACAATTATTGGATGTACCTCTCAAATACCTGAGAATCCATTTTACCGCATTCCAATGCTCAACTCCGGGATGACTCAAATACCTGCTGACAACTCCTACAACATGTGCAATATCCGGTCTCGTGCATACCATGGCATACATTAGACTGCCTACAGCTGAAACATATGGTACCTTGGACATTTTTTCCTCCTCCTCTTGTGTCTTTGGACACATATCCTTAGTCAATTTGACATGACTAGGCAAAGGTGTGCTGACACCTTTTGCATTCTCCATATTAAATCTCTGCAACACCTTTTCAACATAATTAGCCTGAGATAAAAACAATTTTCTATTTTTCCTATATCTACAAATTTTCATACCAAGGATTTGTTTTGCTGCCTCTAAATCCTTCATAGCAAAAGACTTTGCTAACTGTTGTTTCAACTCTCTTATGTGACCCATGTTAGACCCAGCTACAAGCATGTCATCAACATATAAACACAAAATAATGTAGCTGTCATTATCCAACCTCTTAAAATAAACACAATGGTCAGAATTACACCAGCTGTAGCCTTTTCGACCATAAAACTATCAAATTTTAATTACCATTGCCGGGGTTGCCTTCCAAATATATAAACTTTCTTCCAATCTGCACACTAGTTTCTCATACCTTTGACCTCAAATCCTTTGTGGCTGGTCCATATATAATTCCTCTTCAAATCCTCTGGAAGGTTGTGTTTTAGCATCAAGGCTGTTCTAAATGCAAATCTTGGGTATACAATACTTAAAACAATAGGAATGGAAGTCATTTAACATGAAAAAATCTCATCAAAATCAATGCCACGTTTTAAGTACGAATCCCTTTACAGCTAATCATTTTAATCTTTTCTTACCTCCATCCTCCTCTTTCCTTCTCAAATCCATTTGTTTGAGTAAAGCATTTTTTATCACAGTAGGCAACTTGCATAATTCCAAATTAAGACTTTTAAATAGGGAGTCCATTTCTTCTTCATTCCTTGCTCCCCTTGAACCTTGTTGATCCACACTTAGCTTCATCATAATATTACGGTTCACCAACATCCCAGGTTAACAAAATAGTATACAAGGAAAATCTTTAAGGTCCTGCTTATCCTTGAAGATAGATCTAGCAGGGGTTGTGGTATTTGTTGTTGTTGTTTGTTGCTTGACATGGGGAACCAGAACATCATTGTTTGAATATCATCCAACCTTTTCAAAATCATTTCTTTTCTCCTGCTTGCGTAGCAGGATCTTTGCTTCAATACTTTCTCATTGAATGAGGCATCACCTTCTCACAATTTTCTGATTTTCAAAATCCCAAAGCCTATAACCAAATTCATCAATACCATATCCAACAAATATACATTTCTTTGATTTTGCATCAAGCTTGGTTCTATTTTCAGAATCTACATGTGCAAATACTTCACAACCGAAGGTTTTGAGAAAAGAACAACTCACCTTCTTACCTTTCCATGTCTTCCTCTGCCGGAATACCACAACCCAAAGAGTTAGAGGGACCTCTAATTAAATAAGCTCCTTGAGTGTTTACGGTCTACGCCCACATATTTTTTAAAGGCGACCCAGGCATTGATCTCATAGTCAGGTGCATGCTCCATTGTGTTCTATTCAAGCTGCATTTTCAAACCTCCATTTTCTGTGGGTCCTTGAACCATTTTTTTCAGACACCATTTGAGAGACAATAATCTTCAAACTCTCTTTCTTGTAATACTCACCACCATTATCGGATCTGAGACATTTTATCCTTTTACCAGGTTCATTCTCAACCAAGCTTCTCCATTTTTTAAAAGTTTCAAATACATCAGATTTCTGCCTAAGGAAATAAATCCATACCTTTCTAGTTGCATCATCAATGAATGCAACATATCTGAGAGCCAGAAGATACACAGTGGTCCCCATACATCTGTATGCACAAGCTCCAATTTCTCATCTTTCTTTGCTTCCCATCCTTGAGAAAACTTACTCTCTTTTATTTTCCATACACACAACTTTCACAGAAATCCATATTAACACATTTTAGACCTGGTAAAACATTATTTAAATGAAGTACTTTCATACCTTTTGCACTCATATACCCAAGTCTATTATGCCACAGTGCTGATTCAGAGTCCACATCAACTGTATGATCTTCTACCTGTTGAACTACAACTGTTCATGAACATTGACCTTTTTTCGTAACAATTAAATTAGAAGGAACAATATGACTTGTACAAAGATATAAGGTGCCTACTTTCACACCTTTTTCTACCACTAAGGCACCCTTTGTGACCTTCCAATTTTTATCACTAAATGTAACAACACAACCTTCATCATCTAGTTGCCCTGCTGAAATTAAATTTTTGCTTAACTTTGGAACATGCCTTACCTCATGTGGTAGCCAATGATTCTCATTCTACAACTTAATCTTGATTATTCCCTTTCCAACAATCTAACAGGGTTCATTATCTCCTAAATAAACCAACCCAAAATCCCCTTGGACATAATCAAGAAAATAACTTCTATGGGGGGTAGCATGAAATGAAGACCCTGAATTTAACACCCAAGAATCATCGGCATTATCAAGAGAAAGAATCAAAGCATCCTCATCAGATTTATTACTTACCACATTTTCCTCTTTACTTCCTTCCTTTCTATCTCCTTCTTTATTTTTTCTAGACCAACAATCTTTCTTCAAATGACCCGGCTTACCACAGTACCAACAATCCTTCTTGTCTCTAGATTGGGACTTCTTGTCTTTTGATTTTCCTCGTGACTTCCCATGATTTCCAGAATTGTTTCCTCTCTCCTTTGTTCTGCCCCTGCTTTCTGCATTCAAAATAGCACTTTGATGTGGATATTTTCGAGCTTTTCTACGGTTTCCTCATCAAAATAAATTGCCAACAACATCATCAAACTCAATGTATTGAACGAAACAAAATTGCTAACATCAAGTACCAAGCTATTCCCCGACTTCGGTAAAGAACCGCAGTCAAAGAGCCCTAACTTCTTCATCAAAGTTTACTTTTACAGAAGTTAATTGACTGGTGACTGTATTAAACTCATTTAAATGATCAGTAATTGACCCACCTTCTACCATTTCAATATTAAATAAGCGGCACCACTTTGAAGCCTTATTCAAGCGGGCTTTTCATATAACTTCACCAAGGTTTCCATCAACTCTTGAGTTGTCTTTGTTGTTATAATATTGAACGCCACTGATTGTGCCATGCACAAACGAATACTGCCAAGAGCCTTTCTCTATCCAAGATCTCCCAGTCCTCATCTGACATTGCTGCAGGTTTCTTGGTTTTCCCTTCCAATGGCCGCCATAAATCCTTCTGATAGAGATAGTCCTCCATCTGCATCTTCCATAACTGATAGTTCTGCCCGTTAAACTTCTCAACCTTCTTACCCTCATTTTCCATTGCTCCCACTCAACCGTGAGACTCCCACTCTGTGAGACCTTGCTACAGATGATAATCGAAACACAACCCGCTCTGATACCACTTGTTAGGGTTAGAGATGGCAGATATCTAACAATTAAAAGTAGATTTAAATAATAAACAAAGAAACTAAAACACACACAAAATAAATCATAACACAGATAATTTAGCGGTTCACCCAATCCGGGCTACATCCACCAAACCGCAGCCATCCAATACTTTTATTATCCAGTGTAAAACCTATTACAATCTTGCGAATAATCACGTTTTTCATCATACTATAATACCCATCCGAACCCCTTTTTAACAAGCTTAGAAGCTTCCAGATTTTTGGGTTCTACAAAATCGGATTTTTCTTTTTACATTGATTTTTTCCCTTTTTCGGTGATCACGCGAAAAAGTAGGACAGGGGGTCGGGGTGTACAGTATACCATGGGCTATACAGTATAGCATGATCAGTCGCCACATACCAACAGATACTTTGGTTAAGTTGCATGCAATATATGAAAGAGCTAAGCTCCCATATTCATGGTATAAGGTATGCTTCCTCTTAATGAAGTATATACTTCTATCACCTTCCTTTACTTAACTATTTTAGAAATAAGACTGTTATTAGCTTCCATTTTTACTTGTTATCTTGTATTGAATTTTCTATGAAAGAAGCTCTAGATGTGGTGGATAATAACCTAAAAAAGCCTCCCATACCACTTCACTAGGGGCTTATTTTTAGATTCTACCACTTCCATGAATTAGCCCTTTTTCCTCCTAAGCCTATTAGGGATTATTTAATTGATGAAGTCTCGCTAGATAATTTTCCTGCTAAGAACCCTACTAACTCTCCTATTGAGAAGTCCGAGACACCACCTTTTAAAGGGAAGAAGAAAAATGCTACTCCTTAGAATGCTACCCTGATGCATGATTCTAAATCCTCTACTCCTTAGCCCAAGTAATCTAAAAGTCCTTATATCTCCATTCTGAAACTCGCTACTATGATTTTATGTGATCTTAAGAATAATCCCAACAAATTATCGAGAAAAGAAGTAAATTTTGGAAATAAAAGCCCCATTTGCAAGAAGAAAAAAAGACCTTGATTAATTTTTATGTTGAGGAATACAATTATGAGGAAGAGGATGAGGATGACATTACTAATGCTAAATAAAAAGAAGAGGTCAAAAGTGAGCCTAATTTATTAAGGAAGTTGATGATCCTAATTTGAGTATAAGGTAGTCTCACAAGCTGCTAGGTCATTTGATCCCTAACCTTAGTGTGGATGAAATATCAAAAACATTGACTAGGGGAGAGGAGAATGATGATAACAACAACACAAATGAGGAGGAGGAGGATGTGGATGTAGATATAGAGGGTTTGAGCATGTTTTCAGAGCTAAATTCTTTGTTGTTCAGCTTCGAGGACCCAGGGACAACACCCCTTATTAGAAATCTAACTAGGAAACATGCTCAACATGCATGCAAATTATGGAGGACGTTGATGTTTTGAGAGGTCTCTCTTTCTCTACATTGAAACTCATCCACCATTCATTGACCACTTTGGGTTTTGTGTTAAAATATGAATTAAAAAATTATAATGAATATAAGGGAGCAAGAGCAATTCTAATAATTGGGATTTGTTTAAATTCCTCAAGAAGGATTGGGAGAAAATATCTAATCTTTTTAGTCCTCCCTCTGCTTATGCTTTTATGTTTAAATTTTTTTGAATATGTTGTTGCTTTGTTGTTTTAGTGTTGTCTTTGGCCTACGACCTTTGGTATCTTTTTGTCTTAGTTGTTGGACTTTTTCTTTGAAGGGACTTTTGTGTATGGGTTCAACACGTTATAATGCTACTTATATTATCAAAACATCAAAATAATTATTTTTTAGAAAGCAAAAATATTTATAATATGTTATGTGTACCTCATTTGCAATTAGTTTCACACTTGTTGACACCCAATCTAAAAAATTGGAAGCCTTTTATAGGAAGGGGAGCTCACCCAAAATATTCGGGATGAGATTGTTTTTTGCTACAAATAATTACATAAATAATGGTTTTTAGTAATAAAATATGGAAATCTTAAATAAAATCAATTATATTAGGTGAATTTCCATATCAACTTAGGGACATTGCAAATATGCTAGGAAAGATGTAGAAATACCACATATTAAGGCATATACATGCTAGGGACATTGTATGGATGCCACAACATAGGAATATAAACCAAGAACATGCATAGGCACCATACCTATGTGTGTTGTCTATGTCAAACAAGAAACAAACCTAAAAAACACAATAATTAGCCCTAAAATAAAATAGAGGTTTAGAATGATGTTAATAATGACACACAAGAAAAACTAAAGGAACACAAAGACCACTGAGAGGGGGGTGAATTAGTGGGAAAAAATTAAAAACTTTCTAAGCAATGTAACAATAAACTCTAAAAGCATAAACTTGAAGCAAAGGTAAGGCAATTAAACCAATCACACAAAATGCATCCCACAACACAAGATGTACGAGGAAAAACCCAAGATGGGAAAAAATCTCAGTGAGAATAGCTGCTGGAGGCTACTGCTCCAATCTAGCCTCATAATGAAAATGTCTTCTGTTACAATGTATGGGCACCAACCTAAAGGAACACCAATTCCTAGTTTATGAGCACCAACTCAAAGGAGCTCCTACCCCTAACCTGAGCACCCACTCAGATGATTTTACAATAAGAGATTTATGATTACAATTTCAGTATCATGTTACAAATGAGATTTTGTAACTCAAAAGATTTCTACACTTATGTCAACTTGTTGTCCTCAAAAAACTTCCAGTCTTCTATCACCAACCAACTCTTGCTAGTATTCTGCACTTACTCTACAAAACTTCAATCTGCATTTACACAAGTTTCTGCAACACTAACATATGCCTTCTCATAACTCCTCTTTCTCACAACACTGGAGGTAGTTGTAACAACATATTCAACACACACACACAGAGCTCTGTGATTTAATTTCACATAATAAGTCTTCTTCAAAACTAACACAAGCCTTCACATAATTATGCAAAAATAAATACATTCTTTACTTAGAAATACATACTCTATTTTTACAGAGTTATCTCATCTCTTCTTCAGACTCGCACCCCTTTCTCTCTAACTGCTCTAAAGATTTCATCATGTATATCCATACACTCTCAACATTGGAGGTGATTTACTAAAGTCTCTACCACACACACTCAACAACAATGAATAATAACAATCCTTTTATTATTACTGTACTATAGAGCAAAAAGATTTCATAGCCCTAAATTTTAAACAAGAATTTCTACAATTTTCTGTTAATAACTTTCTGACATTTATGTAGCAAACTTTCTACATATTCATGTAGTAGTTTGTTTGCAGATTTCTATAGCATATCAACTGATATTCCTATAGCAGTATTTTGCACAACATTTGATGAGCCTTAAATATGCTCATAGTTTGAAACTTTTGATACTCTTACTTTTGTTATTAATAGTTGTTTAAACCTATTGATTAAAGACTTTTCGGGTAGTATCCTGTAGCAACGAATTCCATATTCCTGCAGCTTGACAACTTTATTAATTACCTTTTTGACCTTCCGCATGGCTGATGTATGCTTATGATTTTGGATAATGGAATAGGATTAACGTGTGATTAATGAATGGATGACGTGTCACTTGTGTGCATGCTTTCCTTCGCCTCTGTCACTTATTGCAGGTTGTTGGAGGGAGCAGGAGCTGATCAAGTGCAAGAATCTCGACTCTGTTGAAGAAGTTGTTCTAGTAATAACTCTTTGACTGAATCTTTGGGAAGATGCTTAAACGGTCCTTTGATCTAGGGAGTGTGTAATACTATATTTTCTCTGGGTCGCGTCGAGCAGATAGACTTTCATTTATGAATATCTGTTTTGCGGATTCAAAATGTATTTATGATCACGACTCCCTCTGTTAGTTAGTTAGTTGCCTTTTTCATTTAAATAACCATTCCTCCTGTGTGAGTGAATGATGATGAAACAATATGTGTTAAAATTAAGTTGAATAAGCAATAGAGTTCTGTGTTAAGTTTTATTTTCAAACAGAGTAATCGATGTATCCTGGTTCTGAATATGAATAAAATTTGATGAAGCTTTGAGTCAACTTCTTGTGTAATCTAGTTGATGCTTGCTAAGGCGGCCCACTTAGTAAGTATTCTGTAGCAAGTTGTTGTAGTTAACTATTCATTTCATGTTGATTACTAGTTAGAATCAATTTTTGTAGATTTCCACGCAAACTCAGCTTTGTATTGTTCCTGCAGCATTGGGAATCCATCCCTGTGTCTGTTCCTGCAGCATAAGGCTAGTTCACAGTTTGTCCTTTAATAATAGTTGTTATGATTTCTGTTTTAGCCGAAGTTGTGTTTGAGTTAAAAAGCTTTATGTTGCATTACTTTTAAGCATTTGTTTTCTATAGATGGTGACTGGAAACTAGTTCTTAGTGCACATACCATGCTGCTCCATTTCAAGTATACGTTCCCTGGTTTGATAAGTAAATGAACGACCATGAGAAGATGTTAGTCGCTTGTTGGAATGTCCAATTCCCAGGTTTAGTTCTGTTGTGACTTTTATATCCTTTTGTGGGCGTGACCAACATTAATAAACCTAAATCTTATTCTCCTTTTGTTATTCCATCTGCAGATATTTAATACTTTTCTGGAGTAGCTAAATGATTTGATACTGCTACATCTTTTTAGATTAGCTTCCATAACTGAAATGCTTCTCCTTTTATTTTTAATCAAAACAAAATCAAATTCCTGTACCTTTGATATGCCCAATAATATTTGCAGCTTACAAATCTGATTGCAATGTCCAATCTGCAATGAATAATTTTATCTAGGGCATCCCCAAAAACCAAAAAGATTTGAATATACAACTCTGCTACAAAAGGAAACTTTATTGCTAAGCAAAGAATGAATAAAATCTGGTATGCATCGAAGGTTTTCTTTTCCTAGATAAATCTGATATCAATTCTGTAATAAATGGAAAACCTTATCTAGGGCAACTGCAAGAGGTATGAAATGCAGACAATAGGATTTAAAAATAAAACTTTTCATTCAATCGATGCTACAAAAGTTTTTTTGTTAAGTAAGGAATAAAATATGATCTTATTTGACCCAGCTCAAGGTAGTTCAAAAATAGGTAAAAATCTAATAAGCATCGATCAAAAAACAACCACCATACCTTGTGCTGTAGAAAATGACAAATAAAAGATTTAAACTTTAGGGTTCAACCAACACCACATTATCCTATAGTTGTCAAAACATCTGAACACTGATAGAGATAAATCTAATCTTCTGTAGTTGCACTCAACAAAACTTTATGCATCCACAAACCCTAGTAGGATAAAGTTTACATATCACTAAGTTGTCATTCTTCCAATCTCCTTTAGCCATGTCAGCTTTCTCATTGGTCCAAGCTGCAAAGTTGGCTTTTTGCATATTAAAATCGCAACTAGATTTTTAAAGTCATTTTGACTTTGTTGAACCCATCACTATGAAGCTCCTGTCGCTAGGCAGTGAAATTCCCGTCGCTTGAACTGTACTCAACTGTAGCTGCAAATTGAGATGTTTATGTAGGTATACCTGTTCATGTAGCTGCATACAAACATTGTATTCATTGAGTTGACATTAATGGCAATCTAATGCCAACCAATCAAAACTCAAATTCCAACAATCTTCATCTAATGCCAACAAAAAAAAGGTTAGTAGAAAGTGAAACAAAGATAAATAATGGTGAAACATTGAAAGAGGAATTTCAAAAAAACTAATGGAAAGATTGATAGAATGACCAAAAAATACAAATACCCTATAAGAAAAGCATAAAAAGTTAGAATAATGATGTTAGAGAAACCATAGAGGATTAAAAACATGAAAATAAACCATATTAGGGATAAGAATGAAGGAAAAATACATAGGCACCACAAAGTAGGGCATATGTGCCATTGATCATGTATAGGTTCCACATAGTAGACACAAACACCATATTGTATGTTTATATCAAAATATGAAAACAAGAGTTTGCACAAATGCTATGACATAGGGAAGAGGTGCTAATAACTTGGAACACCTCTATGAATGTCCAAAAATCTTTGAGAACTCATGAAAAAACACTAAAAAATAGATTAGATTTGGGACATGGGGTCCCACCGGGTGTGCCAAAATATATCTATGAAAGAAACAAGATAAAAAATAAGACTCAAATACAAACAAGAACCTTATACCTTGCCTCTACATATACATCCATTTGAACTTGATGAAGAGGATGAAGTAACCAAAACTCTGAGTTCATTCTCCAATGATCTCCCAAGAATACTTGAATTCCAACAAAAAAAACACTTCAATATTCAATTCTCTAAAAACTTGTGCATTCTTGTTAGAATATAAAAACTTCCTCTAAATAAATTCTCTTATTTAAAAATAATCATTCTTATATTTTAAATCCTAATTGTAAGAATAAAATTGAGATAATATATTATTTATTTCCTATCAATAGAAAATCTAATCAAAATAACTTATCTCTTCACATCCTCATATCAAGCCATCTAATATTAAAATATCTATTTATATAATTATTTAACTATAAAAATCATGCATCTAAACTATTTTTCAGATATTTTTTAATCTCCAGTTCATTTAAATAAGATAAATATAATTAATTATCCTATTTTCCTATATTTCTATAATACAACTTCCATAATCAACATAATTAAATAAAATAATAATATTTCATCTTATTTATTTAATTTTCTAAATAATAATAATTTAACAAATTAAATTAATCTATCTACTCATACATTAAATAAATATTATTAATTTAATTAACTTTTAATTAATTCATTCATTTAATATTTTACATACAATTGGGTCATAGGTTGATGTACTTCAATACCAAGACCTATTTCACCTTTCCCAATACTTGTT
>VDFB02084101.1:0-12362 GCA_007258455.2 Sequoia sempervirens | reverse complement strand
ATGGGAAGTTACTTATTTTAAATGTTTTATTTAAAAATTCATTCTAGGTGTCCCAAAAAATAAGAAACCAAAGGTGGGTGCCTAGAAGTGGGAAAAATTAAGGTTTGCTTTCATTGGTGAAAGTAGAATTTCAATAAAAGCACTAGAATCATCATGAGAGTGGTGGAGTTAATGTTTTTTGTTTTAATGAATATTTTATTGATTTTTGAATGAAATTTTGGTCAAATTGTTGGGCATGGTGTTGCAATTGGGAAGGTTGGTCCAAAACTTAATGAGATTCATCCCAAATTGATGCAAACTTAGTGAAAATGACAATCCAGAGTTTGAAAAAAGGAAATTTCATTCATTGTGCAACTAAGTCTTTCCAAAAAGAGAAGGGAGAGACCAGGGTGTAGCATGCCAGAGGTTGATTGTAGAAGGTTTTGCTGCAGATTTTTGGTGGTGTGTATATGTGTTGAAGTTTCCTGGAGTTGCAGAGAAGAAGTGTGTAGTTGGGTTGTTGTGAGATTGGTTTGTTTGCAGGAGAAAGGTTCTAAAGAAACTTTGGATTGTTGAAGGAAATCATCTACTTTTCATTTCAAATTATTGTATTTCCTAGGCATGTGAAAATCGCACAACCCTTAAAGGTTTTTGTAATTACTTTGTGTGAATTGCAGGCGTGAAGATTGCATTGCAACCGTTGATTTTTTTGTATGAATTTTATTTTCATATTCTAATTTTTGGTGTGCATTTTAATGGGAATGTAACAGCCCCAACCCAAGAGGTTGAATATAATGTTGGTATTATTTTCCATTATTTTGAATGAGAAGTTGGCTGGTTGCAAATTACAACTTAGCTATGCACTTGTTTCAGATAATTGTAAGCCTTTCAGAGTTGAATTTAATTGAAGGGTTTGTGAGAGAAATTTGTGAACTTATGTGAGATAAATATAATTAATTTACCTCTCATTCCATAAATGGTATCAGAGAAAGGTTGAACCTGAGTGTGTCACTAGACCATCGAAGAGAGGCAACTTGCACTAGCATCTATGTGTTGCGGGTTTGCAAACATGTTTTCCAAAAATAAGAAGAGAATTTTCTAAGGGATAATGATTTTATAGATTTGAGAATAAAATTTGAGACTCTACAAGAAGAAATAAGAAGGGTATTTTCAAGAAAAAGAAGTGAATATGATGAATATGAAGAAGAAAGAACAGAGAATTCTAATTTGGATACTGAGCAAAGAGAAGAAATTGTAGCAGTTGCAAATGACCCACTGCTGAAAGATTTAACAAAAATGGGAAAAAGACCAAAAATGGATGTACCTACATTTAATGGAAGCCTAAAACTATAAGAATTAATAGTTTGGTTGAATGAGATGGAAGAGTATTTTGAATTTGAAGAGATGGAGGATCTAGGCAATGTAAGATATGTAAAAACAAGGTTGAAAAGACATGCCTCAATATGGTGGAGAGAGATTGAATTAGAAAGGGGAAGAAGAGGAAAATAAAAGATTAACAGATGGGATAAAATGGTGGAGAAACTTAAACATGAAAATTTATTCTTGTGGATTGTGAATTGTACTTGCTCAAGAGAATGCAAGGTTTGAGATAGGACAACAAGAGTCTAAAAGAATCTATAGAAGAATTCCATAGAATTCTTATTACAACCAGACATTTTGAGGTGACAAAGAGAAGGTTGAAATATACATAAATGTGTTGAGAACAATCATTTAGGAAGAAATGGAACTTGTTAGAGTTGTGACAATGGAGGATGCTTATCAAATAGCATTAAAAATAGAAGAAAGAATGAATAGGAGGTTTGAAAGTAGGCAAAGAGGAAAGGGTAAAAGTAATTTTTAGTAGTATGAGGATCAGATTGGAGACACTAAGGTCAAGGAGGAAGAAAGAGGGGAGAGTTCAAATCAAACCCATGATCAAAGTTTCAGAGGAAGGGGAAGATTGGGTAGAGGATTTGGAAGAGGAAATTATAAGTTAACTTGTTTCAAGTGTGGAGAAGAGAGGCACAAATCATATGAGTTTCCTCATGAAGAGGAAAGACCAAGAAGAAGGAGTGAAAAATAGAATAGAGAAGATGTAGGATCATCACATTCTGAAGAAGCAGAAGATGGTGAAACTTTAATGTCTAGGGAAACAATGTTAAATGAAGATGATAAATCCATTCAAAGGAGAAGTTTGTTTAGGAAAAGATGAAAGTGTGAAGGAAAGACATGTAATGTCATTATTGATAGTGGAAGAACAAAAAATCTTGTGTCTGATGAAATGGTAAGAAAGTTGGAGCTAGAATGAAAGAAGCACCTGAATCCATATTAGATAGCATGGGTACAAAATGACAAGAAATTTTTGATCAGCAAACAATGTGAGATAAAATTTAATATAGGAGGTTATTATGGTGGAGTTTTATGTGATATTCTCCCAATGTATGCTTGTCATATTCTTCTAGGAAGACCTTGGTAGTTTGATAGGAAGGTGATGTACAATGGTTATGCCAACACTTACATGTTGATGAAGGATGGAGTGAACCAAAAATTAAAGTCATTGAAAGAAGAAATGGGTAAGGTTTGCAGCAATGTAAGGTCTTTTTTGGTTGATGAATCAAAATTTCAGATGGTATGAATCATGAATATATTGGCTTTGATAATACTAAATGTGAAGAAGATGAGAAAGGTGAATTGTTGATTCAGATTGAGTAAAAGATCTCAAGTGGAATGAAGGTAGCAACAGAGGGTAAGGAAAATTTTGATTTATTTATTTCCTTTTATGGGAAAGAGAGTTAAGGAATAGATAATTTTTTTGTAAAAGAATTAAATTTGGATAAATTTTGATTGCAAGAGTGGAGTGAAAAGGTTAATGAAGAGTTTTCTAAGAAATCCTTCCTTGAGAATGGTGGAGATGAATTTTTTTTTTATTAGTAATCATGATTCCTTGTCAATAAATATGAAAATTAAGTCTTTTTATGATAGTAATAAATCTGTTTTGAGTGAAGGAAGACAAGTTGCAGCAATATCATGCCTTTCAAAAGGCATTGAAAAAATGGAATTTCATGAAGGAAACATAGTTGAAGGAGGTGGAAAAGGTGGGACGGTGAATGAGACAAACAAATACATTTATTTTGATGAAGGAAAAGGTATAATTTTAATTTTTAGTTCTTATTTTGATGAAGTATATTGCTCATAGAATAGATTTGATGCTTTGAATTACATGATGGGTAGTAGAAGGATGAAGCATGGTAATGTTCTAAGTTTTCAAAAAGTGGTGCATAAAAATATTTTAGTGGACAATGAAATGAGGTGGATCCAAGATAGATGTAAGGTCTACCAATGTTTCTAAATGAAAATAATGAAATATTTCTTTCTACCATGGGTTTTTGATGTAGGAGCATCCATGGCCTCATGCAATCTTGCATCACCAAAAAGAGGTTTGAGTTGGTTTTGTTTCATTTTTGGTGTGGAATTTCGTAATATTTGTGAAATTCAATTTTTTTGTGTGTGGAAATGCAATGACATGTCTTGTAAATGCAATTTAAAATTTATTTCAAAATTTGACTCAATTTGAATGTGGAGATAGTGTTGAATAATGTGAAAAAGCCAAAAAAAGAAAGAAAATCAAAACAAAGGTGTCGCTTTTAGGGAGTTATTTTGTTTTGAAGTTTTTATTTAAAACTTCATTCCAAGTGTCCTAAGAAATAGGAACCCAGAGGTGGGTGCCTAGGAGTGGGAAAAATCAAGGTTTGCTAAATCATTGGTGAAAGCAGAATTTCAATAAAAGTATTGGAATCATCCTAGGAGTGGTGGAGTTAATGCTTTTTTTTAAAGAATATTTTATTGATTTTTTAATGCAAAATTGGTCAAATTGTTGGGGATGGTGTTGCAATTGGGAAGAGTGGTTTGAAATTTAATGAAATTCATCCCAAATTCATGCAAATTTAGTGTAAATGAAAATCCAAATTTTGAAAAAAGGAAAGTTCATTCATTTTGCAACTAAGTATTTCTAGAAGGAGAAGAAAGGAGAGAATAGCATGTAGCATACCATAGATTGATTGTAGAAGGTGTTGTTGCAAATTTTTGGTGGTGTGTATATGTTTTGAAGTTTCTTGAAGTTACAGAGAAGAAGTTTGTAGTTGGGTTGTTATGAGATTGGTTTGTTTGCAGGATAAAGGTTCTAAAGCAACCTTGGATTGTTGAAGGAAATCATCTAGTTTTCATTTCATATTTATTTCATTTTCTAGGAATGTGGAAAGCCAAAAACCCTTAGAGGTTGTTGTAATTGTTTTGTGTGAACTACAGGTGTGAAGGTTGCACTGCAACCTTGGATTTTTGTGTATGAATTTTCTTTTCATATTCTAATTTTTGGTGTGCATTTTAATGGGCATGTAATAGCCCCAACCCAAGAGGTTGAATGTAATGTTGGTATGATTTTCCATTATTTTGAATGAGAATTGGTTGGTTGCAAGTTGCAACAAGTTGCAACTCAGTTGTGCAAGTTACAAAGAATTGTAAACCTTTTGGAGTTGAATTTAATTAAAGGCTTTGTGAGAGAAATTTGTGAATTTATGTTCACGAGATAAATTTAATTAATTTAGCTCTCATTCCATCAAAATGAAATGAAACCTTTGACAAGAATTTTAGTCAATTTCCCAAAATTTCTTCCATTTGTGAGAATATTTTGGTGCAATAGGATGCAATCATGGACAATCATGACAATTATAGTTGTTATTCTCCCAATACCTCTTCTACTTGTGAAGAAGACACCTTGGGGTTAGAAGAACCAATCATTAAGTTTCATGAGAATCTTGTTTGTGCTTCTCCCAATACTTCTAACACTTATAAAGATATTATCACACAATAGAATAAAATAATTGACACATTTCTTAATATCACTTTTCCTAGTCTTCATTCATCTTTCAACATCTCTCCCACTTGTGAGAATGTTTTGGTGCAAGAGGATGAAATCACTGAAAATCATGACAATAATATATTTTCTTCTACCAATATCTCTCCTACTTGTGACAACTTAGGTATCATGGTGTTAGAAGACCCAATCATTGAGTGTCATGAGAATCTTGTTTTTTTTTTTTTCCCCATCTCCCCTACTTGGGAAGATATTTTTGGGAAATAGGGTGAAATCATTGATATATATTTGTTTCAAAAGATAGTAAGATGGCTTAATTAGATGAATATGCTAAGGTCACCTTAGATCACCCCTCGATATAATATCATCAAAAATAATTCAAATCCATTGAAGTTATGAACACATAATTGGCCATTAGATCTCCCTTGATTATCAAACCTCCTAAAACTCCTTTTGGACCCCCTAACAATCCTCTAATTATTTGATCTCCTTTTGGACCTCCTAAAATTCCTCTAATTATTGGACCTCTTAAGTCACCTCCTAAGTCACATCTCATTATAGGACCTCCTAAACCTCATGTTTGTATCCTAATCTTTGCAACTTACTAGTAATCATGTGTCGCAGCAACCAAGTTATCACATAGTTTTTCACACATATACCACTAGAAAAATAAGCAACCAAGATAAACATAATCCATTTCATCAATGATACCATTTCCACAACCTATTTTACCTAGTGCCCCTCATTTAGCTCAACAAAATGGAAAGGAGTATGACCATTTAGAACAAATTTGCAATACTCCTACTAAGATATCCCTTTGGAATTTGATTCAAACATCACCTACTTACCATGGCATGCTTCAAAATGCTTTGCAGGAAATTGTTGGACCCATACTAGTGTGCAACCAAAAGATGTGGCGGCTTTGATTAAGAATATGAATTCACCTAATATGGACATTTCCTTTCATCAAAATGAGTTACCCCCTTTTGAAACATAAAAAAAATGATGATTTGATGATATTGGCTATTATTAACAAGGTTGGGATTAGGTGTACCCTTGTTGACAATTGTTCAAGGCTTAATATTTGTAGTGTGAAAATTTTGGATAGAATTGAGGTAGATAAGACTAAAATTCAACCAATGAATTTTTCTATTTGTGGTTTTGAAAATGTGGGAAAACAACCTCTTGGTGTGATAACATTACCTGTCAAGGTTGGTAAGGTGATGTTACAAACCCCTATCCATGGCATGCCTCATGATCTTTCATTTAATATTCTCTTGGGGATACCATGGATTCATGAGGTGAATGGAGTTACTTCAATGCTTCATTTTTTAATTAAATACACTTACAAAAACAAGGTTTACACAATAAAAGTTGATTTAAAATCTTAAATTTGTTTCCAAACTAAAATAGGAATGACAAATCCTATTATAACATTAACACCAACTACAAAAGTGGAACCTTTATAAGTTGAGTACAAAGATAAGTGCTTCCCATCTGTGAAAAATTTGTTGGATGGTGATTGGGGTTCATTATATTTCACACCTACATCCATGGGAGAATATAACAACACACAATCAAAATTAGGAAAAGAGAAAGAAGCAACCATGATATCAACACAATCTATCACTGAGTCATCAAAAGAATTTGAGTCTACAACTTTTAGAAAAGAAGAAGAAAACACAAATTACACATCTGCATATGATGAACATGATCATGAAAATACACCTTCTTCAAAAGAAATGGAAGAAATTTATGGAAGAGGATACCAACTTTTGAAACAATGTGCCTATAATGGAAAAGGATGTGGTGTAAGAGAACAAGGTATTCATGTCCCTATAGATCCTAACACACAAGAAGCAATAAGAGGTAGATTGGTTATTATACTTTAATTAATCATACAAGAAACAAATAGAATTATTTTTTGTTCCTTTCCATGTGGTAGTTGTAGTATCATAATGTATATTCACTACCATTCATGGGGGTATAAAATTGGTTGTTATACAATCATATTTTAATTTACGAGGAGTAGCATATCTTAATCCATTTTGGCTCACCTCTATCCCTACACTTGGGGGCAAGGGGTTAGGTAGCATTTTCCTAAGTTTATTCCTTCTTGGTATCCCTTTATATCTCATTAAAATGTTAGTGTCACAAATACATTACCATTTTAAAGGGAGAGCATATAGTTCCTTGATTATTGTTTTCATAGGAAATGGTCTCTTCTTAGTGATGATAGGATACATATCCTATGAAGTTTGACCTTTTCAACCAAAGTGTGGTTTTCTTGGCATATGATTTTCTCCTTAGTGGTAATACTATGGCTAGTGTTCCCTAGGTTGATATCTTCTATTCCTTGAATTTTCCTCTCTTGGTGGTGATATCATGCATGATGTTCCCTAATGTGTGACCTTCATGCATTAATAAATACCTCTTTGATGTTGTTAAAATGACCTTTTGAGGTGGTGTTATCATAACACCCCTTGATTTTTTGACCTTGTCTTAATATCATTATTTGTTTGCATCCCTGAGGTGAGTTTTTCTTGTGCCACTTGAGGTGATTTTTGTTTGCACCCCCTAAGTTGAGTTTGGAATTTTTTTGCTCCAATTTTTTTATGAGTATTGAACCTAGTCTGGTCTTGGTATAGTATGGCACCTTATCAGGGTTATCAAGGAGTATAATTCTTCATATGGTTGTTGATGAGTGTGTTCTTAATGAAAATCGGTCCTCATTAGTGTGTTTCTCATTTTACCTTGTCTTGGGGGCTCACCTAGTGAAATGTGATCCTCACTAGTGTGTGTGCCTTCCATTTTGTGATTCACAAATCTTTTCTATGGTGTGATTCATGAACACCCTTAACATTTCCACCTAGCATAATGCAATTTTCTTGCCAGTGGAGCCATCTATTTCATGAGTGCTTGGCATAATACACCTTGCTAGCCTTATGAAACCCATCATATTGTATGGAAACCTGGCATAAGATAACTTGATTGTTAATAGACCCATGTAGCCTATGAGTGATCTAGCAGAACACAAATTACTAGTCCTCATGGGAGCATTCACTTATTTCATGGATGATGTTTGGTATTTGTGATAATTTAAGACCGAGGTCTCTTTACCTTACCAACTCAAATCCGTTTTGTACTAACCTTGTGTTTTTAAATTTTTTCATGTGTCTTCTTCATTTTTTACATTGTGTTTACACCATGTTTGTTGTCACCATCATCTACATGTTATGTTATGTTCTATTCATGTATGCTATTTGTTTTGCAACATGTATGTTTGTGTGTCTTGTATTGTTGCATATCATACATGTGTGTGTGTTCCTTTATGCTTATGTTGGTTTTCAATGGGATCTTAGATCTTGGGAGCTTGATCATCCCCCTAGATCCTTTATCATCCTATCGTCTCAACATTTGCATAATCAGACCCCTCTTGACACATATTTCTCTACTTTAGTGTGATTTTGAGCATAAGTTCATACTCTCACTAAAGTGGGGGCTAAATGTAGCATACAAAATTGTTACCCTTAACAATTCCACATTATGTTTTATCCCCAAAATTTATTGTACTTCATTAAGCTCCTAATTTTTCAAATTATGCATTCCAAGGCATATTTATTACCATTTTCTGAAGGATTGCAAGCATTGAATAAATGCAACCAATTATTATTTTTCTCCTAACTAATTGTGTCCTAGAAATTCGGGCTAGTACCCATTCACCCATGGTCGAATGGGTCCCCCTTCTTAGCCATAACTCAAATTTAAATATGTTGTTGAAGAAATTTTAACATCCAAAGTTCAAATTTCAAGTGTCAACTTTTGGAATCTAATTTTTTAGGAAATTAGCATAATTACATATAAACACTTAGTTATTTTGCCATTTGAAATCTAAGAAGGAATATAAACAACTAGAAGCACAATTCATGAGAAAATACTATTTTCAAGAGCATTCAAGAGTAGAATTTCATATTTATTTTAGTAATTCAAGTTTCAACATCATGTTAAATCTTATGTGATTTCATGTGTGTTCATGTTGTCATTATTTTTTGAAATCTGACATCTTTTTATAGGTTTCCAAAGAATTCAAAAATTCACGAAAGAAAGATCCAAATCCTTGAGGACATGTGTATCACTTCAATCCTTCAAGACAACCATTGAAGGGTGGTGAGTTGTAGCACATTGTGATTTCATCATTCCTTCCTTTCCATTCCCATTTATAATTGACCATTTTCGATTATGGAAGTGGGACACTTACTTAGGGTTTGACTGAGTCAAGCCCCTAACTGGCACAACATTTTCCCTCACTATGAATGTGCAAGTTATAGGTTTGAGGAGGATCAAGGAATGTTTAAAGTAAATTTATTCATTGTTACATTTATTGTCATCATTTTTTTCAAGCCACGAAAAATCACTTAATAAATTTACTAATGAAATTCTAACAACTATATAATCAAGAATCAAGAACTCGAATCCAACATCAAAGGACTGCACAATTATTTTAGGACCCCCCATCAAAGACCCACATGCCCCTAGGCATCTGAGTCCCTCTTTTCATGTTGAATTAAACTTTTGGTGATAGGTATACATGGGTGATCCCACAATAGTAGGTTACACTTCTTGGCCAAACTTGACATGGATTTGAACTTTTTAAACTAAATCTTCACTTTAAGACACCTATAGCTGCTAAACTAATGTAATGTAGGAGAAAAACCAATCCTAACTCAACCAAGAATCTAACTCATCCTTTCAATTAGGACTATTTCTTCTTCACAAAAACCCTTGTTTCACACACCAAAATAGAGAACAAAACACAAAATACTTCTTGACCCATCAAAACACCTTAAGCAACACTAAAATTATTCTCATACCCTTTCTTCAACATAAGCATCTCAAACTTAAAACCTTTCAATGTAGACTTGTTCGAAATCAGCATATATGCCCACTTAGACCACATAAACTACCAACACCAACATCCCAAGCCCAAACCTCTTTAAAAATACCACAAAGAAGTGCAATTATGTTTGTGCAAGCATATTATACCATCCCCCATCCTTTATTCATAACATTTCAACAAACACCTATTCAAAATCCTTCAATTTGATTCCAAATTATGACTATTATAATAGGACAATTATCAACAATATACTCTAAAATTTGACTTTCACCAAACCCTTGATACATCTACACACCTTTTGAAATCACTATCACTACTCAAACATCACAAATTTGAGAACTCTCAAAGTGTTTGTCCTAATAGGCCTAAAATAGCCTTCTTGAGATCATAAAAATTGACATGAAAAATTAAAGACTCTCCACTTGATTCATTTAGGCATACAAAACCACTCAATTAAACCCTATTAAAATGATTCCATGCCCCTTCAATATGAAATTTAACAACATTGCAAACTCTGTCCTAATTAGGACTATCCCCAAATAGATTTAACAGTTCAATCATCAAAGAATGGTCTCCAATATGTAAACTTACCAAAACTTGAAAAGAATGTATTCAAAAAATAGCTAAACAACCATTCAGAACAATGACATTCATGAAGAATTCACATACCACTATCAAAACTCATTAAAACTCCATTGTGCACTATTATTGTTAGAAATTCTATAGTTTGCAGTCCTAGGGCATCAAGGAATCGGCCCAAATCCTTAACCAAAAACTTTGCACTCTTGATATCATTTGAAGTACTCTTCAAGCAGTCTTCTTACCAAATTTTAGGAGGTTTCAATGGTGAATACAAGAGAAAATTAAGTTTCTTTGCACACTAATACCCTAGTTAAGGGTTTTAACCTACCTGAACTAATTTAAAGATATCTTTCAAAAAAATTAATGGATTTAAATGAGACAAATTGTAAAATAAACTAGATTCATAGGGCTTCAATCTAAAATGGAGGAGGGGTTTAGAGCATTGTACAAGGCCATACAATGGCCTAAAACACAAAAAATGCAGGAAAATACCATAATAACAAAAATTTTCAGTAATAATCTTCTTCATACATCAATTCTCAACCTTCCTCGAAGTGGGAGAGGCTTGAAATTTTATTTATAAAGAAAATACAATGCCTAAAACTAATTCTCCAACTTCCTTGACTCTTCATATTCCTCTATTTGTCTTTTTCTGCATTTTTTTATAATTTTGTATTGACAACATTTTTGTCATTTTTTATACTTTTTACATTTACGCCCAAAATGACCCAAATTAACAAACTAGGACCTAATACAAGATAAATGTGACTATTTATGCCTTATTACAACATAATATCAACTATACAAAATCAAAAACCTAAAGTTGCCTCATGGAGGCATGTTCTTCCTAGGGTGCACCTGCACCATAAACCATGAGAAGAAAACCGGTGATTTGTGACTTTTTTTGTATATTTTAAATATATATTTATAAAAAAAAAATGAATCAAATTGTATTTATTTTTCCATCTCCTTCAATAACTAGTTTTTAATAGTAAAAACCATTTTTAAAGAGTAGTGTTGACTACATAACACATTTTTTTTATATAAAGGATCACATTCTATTTTTTTTGAATTCAGATTTGTAACTATGATATCTAGCTCCTTCATTTGGTTTCATAGTTTTTTATTAAATGTTTTTTTCTTAATTAAGTTTTGAAGTCAAACCAATTACAATTTAGACATAGGTTTATTGTATAACACAACCATTTTTGTATGTATCAAAATTCAATTTTTTATTTTTTGTTGGATCAAGGAAATCATTACTAATAGCATAGATTTTTCTTCTTTTTTTTTGGTAATCTACTAATTTTCCACATATATAGAATAGAGAGTTTGATTTTTGATAAAAAAAACCTACATTCACAAGAAATAAAAAATGCAAAATATAGATAATCAAATTAAATATATTTAAAATTATTGTTTTCTTTTGGAAGCTTATAATAATGACCACATAACAAAACACATAAATTTTAAATTAATCTGATTTGATCCTGAAAAGGTAAATCAAAAGTGGCTTCTTTATCAACATTTTGATAGGTGTAGATATAATTCACAGAGGGTATGGTTTTAAAATTAGTGGGTTCAAGGGGATTTGATAAAACCCTATTCAATTAAAATCCTTTAAATGAAACCTTTCAAGGCTTAAATCATTATATTTTCTAAAATTATGTGATTTCAACAAAAATCAAGATGTCCTAGAAAGTGTAACCTATTATTGTGGCAACACCCACATCACTTTGCCTCTCACATATCTTCCTACAAATTACTATTTTTTTCTATTCATCTTTGGGATGTTTCATTTTCATACTAGATCATATAGTTCAATTAGGTTAATCATTCCAAATCAATTACAATCCATTTTAACCCTCAATTAGATTTGGATCTAGGTCTGATTGGCTCGCCTTCATGGTTGAAAGTCAATATTTGCACCTTGTTGATCTACATCTTAATGAAACCCTAGGAAAATTCCCCTTGCATCCTAGGTTCTTTACATTTAGGACCTAAGATACCATTTTTTCTATGTTTCAAGCTATA
>VDFB02084100.1:0-23392 GCA_007258455.2 Sequoia sempervirens | reverse complement strand
GAGAGATCAAATAGAAGAAAGTTCCAGAGCTAGAGAGACTCAACTCAGCCAGGAGTTAGTCATTGCATAGAAGGTCATTTCCCTCCTACTGCTAAAAAGAGTGGTATCTTTACACGGGGTGAGGATTTCAGCCATGATTCAAATTCTTACGCCCCTCTTGCAATTCTTGAGGGATGTCTATGAAATTAATGGGAAGATTGGCTCTATGGCCAAACAAATTTTGTAGACATGTGACCCTCGGGTAGCAGAATCATAGAGTTTCATTTCTAGGCTTTGTGTGGCTTTCGACGAAACCCTGAAGGATACCAAAATTTCTGACTAAAGAGCTACCTCCATCAAGGCGATAGAGATTTTCAACTCCCATAAGGTCACCAAAAGGTGCAAAGATTGTTAGATGGTGTTGGAAAATAATGTCGAGGAATTGAAAAAGGATTTCAATATCTTGGTTAATTATGGACTACCTCCTCTTCTCTCCTCAAACAGAGATGTGTAGACAATAGAGAAGATTACAAAAGCTATCAAATAGAAGGATCAAGCTTCCATAGAACTCCCAAGTTCAAGTGTAGCCCATTCATTTGATGAGATCAAGTGCGAAATATTTTTCCTCTCTCATCTTTATCATTACCTTGGAGCTGTCACTACAAGATGTGGAGTCGTGTCTTTCAAGGAAGTTATCCAACTTGACCAAGTATATAGGCTCATCTATAATATTCCTTTACCAACTGAAGTAGAATGGAAAGTATAACACTCTACTTTCCTCAAACTCCAAGAATTTCTAGAGAGCTAGGTTTGTACCTCTGCAAGCAAAGGCCCCTACAAGTTTCCAGAACTGTGAAGTATTTTTTCCTTGCCTTGGTCTTTTTTGGTCTTCAGCTTCCTTTGTTTTGGCTTCTGAGATATTTGGGTTTTTGCAAGACTATTTGGAAAGATGGGCAATGTGCCATGTAGTGGTTGCATGACTTTGTTCTATCATCTTCTTTTTAAAGGAGGGCTTGGGACATGTGTCGGCTTGGTGGAAGTTTTCTTCAAAATATTTTTTTGAAACATATATAATTTCCACCTGCATGATGCATCATCTCTTTGCTAAGGAAAAATTGTGCCTCTTATGAGATGATATCATTCAGGAGTCTGTTGGAGTTTTTCGGGCTTTCTTTTTCCTCGGTTTTCAAGATGAGAGCTTTGAATTGGTGTTGTTGGATAATGTGATCAACTGACTAGACCATTTTTCCAGGTTGTTTTTTTAGGGTTTGATCATCTATAGGCCTCTATCTTTGTTGTATGTTCAGGATCATGATGGAGAAAATAGACTCTTAAGTGGCAAAAATTCAAAAAAATCAGAGTTAGGCAACTTGACATAAAAGTTTGAATAAGTTATCTATATTATTTCAAAAATATATAAGAATAGAATCTATAGAAAATTGAATGTAGTTTCTAAACTACTAGGTTTTTAAAAAAAAATAAAAATCTATTGGGTGAAAATTTTAAATTTCAATGCAGTAGTACTTAGATTTTAGGGAAAAAATAAGAAGTAGGTGTCTATATGATCACCCTAACCACAATAAAATGATAGCATTTTTTATAAGATTTTAGATATAAGTAGAGGACTCATGTCCCGATGTGATGCATATTTTTTTGTAATTTTTTCCAAGTAAATAATTAATTATGAATTTTTTATTACAAATTTTCAAAAATATAAAAAACTTGTATGTCTGACCACCTTAACTTGGTCAAAACTTCATGAATTTTTTGTGAAGCATAGAATGTGACACATGTTTTGGATTCAAAAACTGTGATACCATTTGAAAGCTATCGATGTTTTTCAATCAACCTATCAATCAGGACTTTAGTCGCAATTTGAATAGAAAATGAATAATAGTTACTTATTAAATTCAAAGTAAAGCATAATTTGTATTGGTGGAAAGCTAAGAATCTCCTTTAAAAACCCTTTTCGTTTCATCAATTTTGGGTAAAATTAAAGTTATCAGCCACATACCCATCATATTGCCACTTTTTGGCCCATCATGGTCTTGCACATACCCTTTGCTAAATATCTAAAGAACATTAATGCAGTAGCTAGGAATTGATGAGAAAATATTATGGTGGCCTAACTAAATATCTACGATCAAATTATGAACTATCAAGTACCAACATCTGGTAGTAATTACTTTTGTGCTATGGCAGTGTCTTCTCCTTGGGTGGCTATAAAAGAAGGGTAGTGACATATAAAGGGGTTGGATTCCAAGCTGTAGTTTCTTGTGTTGAAGGAAATAGCTTCTTTAGTTTTCTTAGAGTAATAGAATTGTTTTCAGAAATTAATTTTGTAGCACTACTTTTCTTTGGTATGTTATATCTATTAAGGTTCAAAATATTATCGGATTGGCATCTGACATCTATTTCAAAGTTCATTTAATATTAAGGAATGGACTATTAAGGAGAAATTATTGAGACTGTGCATGTATGGCATTTTTCAAGTTTTCTTTCTTTATATTATCGTTCTAAATGAAACATTGTATCTTGCAAGCCAATTTGGATAGTTTAAATAGTAGATTTCCATATTGTATGCTCGTATGCAGGGTGATAATTTAAGAAAACTAGATTATGTCACTGGACTTCTATTTTTTTCTAAATTTTTTTTTATTTTATTATGTTGTATTAGGAGGAAGAGTTCATGTGGTTTCTGAGATGTTTTTTTGTTAGTTATAGAAGTATTTATGTTTTATCAGACCTTAATGAACATTTCCTATGGAAATATTTGAACGACTACATTGTGCTTGTAGTTAGCCTTTGATGTTAATTCTCTTTCCAACAATGAAGGGTTGTGGTGTTCTATGTATACTTATATCAATCATAGGAATGATTTGGGTTTGAAATATTGTAAAAGCTTTGGAACATCTCCTTTTATGTTTTATGTTTACA
Source organism: Sequoia sempervirens (assembly GCA_007258455.2). Taxonomy (NCBI): domain Eukaryota; kingdom Viridiplantae; phylum Streptophyta; class Pinopsida; order Cupressales; family Cupressaceae; genus Sequoia; species Sequoia sempervirens. The sequence goes on along the minus strand of VDFB02084100.1, from coordinate 20,476 downwards.
TCTCCTTATCCCCTTATCTCCAAACCTCCAAAGAAGAGCCGACTTTCTATAAAAACCCCAGAGGTATTCAGTGAGATGCAATTTGTCCCTCACTCCCTGAATTTCCCATAAGACTGTTAGAGAGGTGAAAGTTTTGATGATCAACACATGATATGAAAATACTTGATCAAGGATAAACAATTAAGCACATATATAAAAAAATTACCAAGAGAAGACGAAACATGGGTTTTATGAGTAGAAAACCCTAAAAGGGTGAAAAACCACTCTAAAACTATGTTTAATTAAGCCTTATTGGCTAAAACATTGTTGATTACAAATTGTATGCCTCACTGGCAATACCACAAGCCTCACTAGAAAAATAAGCGTCACTAGCTAAACATCATGCCTTACTAGAAAACTAACCTACTTCACTGGCTAAACAATCTGTCACACTGGCAACCTTACCACACTTCAGAAGTAATAAGTAAAATTAGAGGATTGCTCTATTTCCATTAAACTTCATCTCCCCTATACCACTTACCACAACTTTGTTTTCATCAAATTGAAATACAGACCACCTGACATTCATATGCATAAAGAATCCTCAACCTTTGCTCCTTCCCTTATCTGTAATATTCTTTAAATGAACAAGCAGGTACCACGAAAAAAATAACTTCTCACAATCAACCTTCAGTCACTTGTAATTTCACTTGAACCACACTAATCTATGCAATGAAAACAAATCCTTGAAGACAGTCATACATGGTCTATATTTTTTTGTTAAATACCGCCTCTTTGTGTATATTCTTGAAAAAATACATTATACCATAAACTTCAATACCCTCTTCCAAACTACCACTAAAATATTCTCAGTACATTGAAAATTAGTGATCATGTGCAGAAGTCATACAGAGGAATCATCCTTTCCTGTGTATTGTCTTAAAAAAGAAAATTCAAAGGTATCATAGCCTTCAAAATCATTCTAAGAAAACTCACACACTTTAGATCAGAATCTTCTCAATAACCCTTTCATACTCTGCTCTTCAAAACTTCCTCACTTTATATATTCATAATAAGAACATGATGTCATAGAATTCATTGTATTCACATGGTGTGCATAACCCTTTTCAAAACACTTCAATACATCAGCTAAGACACACAATACATAGTTGTCCTAGGCAATTACAAAACTATATGCAAACTTAACTCCAATGGATGACACTTCATATTCATGTCAAAGTGCAAACTATGAAAAGAACCATTATTAGATTTAAATAATAGTCGTTGATCCTTCAATACCTTCAAAAATACAATTGAATGATGGCCATTGATTATTATTTGATCAATGAAGTATAAGACTTGAACCTATTTGATTGGTAACACTAAGGAGTAAAGGCTAGTTAGAAATGAACTTAAAACCCTTAGGTTGTCACTTAAATGACTATCCACCAAGTTAGCTGGTCAAGTACCAAACATAACATAAAGTGTATACTTCATTGAAAACCTTTAAAATACTTAAACCCTATGCTATTAGGATACAAAATGGTCTTAGGGTTTTAGATGCTTTATAGAGATTTCAAGAATCAAGAACCCCAAAATGAGATTATCATTTGTTACTTCAATCTCTACAAGTATCTTGAAATAGATAATGAACAATGGAGATCATAATTTCAACTTCTTGAAAGATGATAATCTCTAAGCCTCGTAAAAACTTCCTTCAACCATGAGATGATCGATAATGACCCTATCATGTAGCAACTCCTAAAGCAACATTCTAAATGATCAAGCAATTTTGTGCTTTGACCTCTGAAACAATACTTAAACAACTCTGTGATACATGCACCATGAATACAATTGTAGAAACTATTTGGATGCATTAAAAATCAACACCTTGAAGATGTATCAATCACCATAAAATGAATGACAACCACTCAAATACCTTTGACATATCAACTGTGTATATACCTCTGAGTGAACATTTATCTTTGAGATCAAGAATCCAAGTAACTGTGAAATAAATCAACATCATGAGTTATTCAACACCATAAGCATCATGTGAATATGAAAAAAACTAAGAGAGCCAACACCATGTGATGAAAGATAGACCATTATGAAGATGTTGAAAGCAACTCTCTAATATCAAACAATTCAGTTTGTGAACCATAAACACCAAGAACTGAACCAATGGCAAACCTTCAGATTGAATACCCTAAATGATCTTTGACTTCACTTGCATCAACATTTGCATTACCTTTTCTTTACACCTTTGAAATCATATGTCTAACATCTATTACCATCAAATACAAACCTTTGGCATCAATGACAAAGAATGCCAATGCAACAAACTCCCCCTTTGGCATTAATGTCAAAAGAACTCCACTACATTTCAAATCTCTCCCCATTTGACATCAAAGACAAAGGAGTGCATGAGAGAACCTGGTATACAATTAATCCCCCCTGGAAATGAGCTTCCACACTATCAAATTTAAAATATTAGATTTTGTTTATTACCAATTGCTCTTGCAACTTAACTGCGTGTGTGGGGGCTGACTGGATTCACTTTGTAATTCCATGTGTCGCCATTAATTATAAATATAGAATTTTGAGAATTATAGAATGGGTATCAAATGATTATTATTTGTTAGAATTTTACTTGTTATTTGTGAAATTAAATATTATAGTTTTGAAAGAAAATAAAATGATCATTTAGTTATTTCTAAATTGTTAACGGGTAGATAAATTAGTGGTGTACTAAATAAAGATATAGATATAAGAGTTGAGAATAATAATACAACTATTCTAAATTAATCTATACAATCTATTAATTAAATATATTAAAATAAATATATCTATAATTTTAATAAATGTATTAATTTAAACTATTACAAATATATAAATAATTAGTTAAATATATTAAAATAGACATAAAACTATTCTATTTTATTTTAGAAATATTTTTTTTCTAAATTTTTTTCTTATAATACATTTGTAAAATCATTATAAAAAACTTGAATTAACTTATTCTATTATTTTCAATATTTTTTTTCTTTTATTTTTAAATTTATGTTTAAAAAAATCAAAATGAAAATAAAAATTATTATTTTTTCTTTTTTTATTTATATTTATTTATATTATTAAATATTATTTTTATCATTAATATTAATATTCTAACATGTAAATGATTTTCAAATCTTTATAAAAAAATTCATTGAGAGATTTATGCTATTATACTCCACAATAGCTATCCAACCATCAAAATGCACCATGTCCATTGATAGTTTGACATGACATATGATGGGGAAGGATGCTGGAAAAATTGTGGAATTTGGCTTTACACTTTTTAATTAAATTTTTTGAAGGTTTGTAAAGCCTTCGAAAACATCCATTTTGTGCATATCCTACAATCATGGCATTCTTTGGGACCCCAATTCTTTAAGGCATTTTGTCAAAAAATTCACTGCCTTGCCTACGCATCCATGTTTTTCCTTCATCAATCTCAACTTTCCTCTTCATCTCTATGCCTTAACTCATCTTTTTTAATGCCATCTTGACATTCTATTTCACTATTTTTTTCTCTTCCCTTAAACATCAGACCTTTTTCTCTTGCAATAATTCATCATTCTCTTTGAAGGGATCCTTTTTTCTATTTATTTTCCTACTCTCACGATGTATAGATTTACTGAAATTTACTTATCAATCACATTTTATATTGTGAGAAGGAATTTTGTTTCCAATATAATAGCCATGGTTATGCCATTTAGTAACTACAAGTGGCAGCTCACTTTAAATGGAAGCTTAAAACTCACTTTAAATGCTCTATTCTGTAAGACCCCTTCCTTCATATTATAGTCTCAACCACTATAATTCTAAATGTATGCTACTCCACTATTTAGTTTAAGTGTATGTCATTGATGTTGAGAAATGAATAGGTGCAAATAATAGAGTGATATTTATGCTTAGCATACATTAATGTGACCTATGAATAATTGTCTGAGACTCTTTCTACTTGTTGCATGATATGGTGAAATATATATCTATGTTATTCTTAGAATTGTTACTAGAAAGAAACAAGTCAATCCACACTCTTTCCTTAAAGACTTCCAAAAGGAAGTCCATACAAATGGGGGAAAAATTTAAGACCATCTAGATTCTAGTCAAATTTAAATAAGGAGTTTAGTGAAATAGATAGTATTATTAATTGATTGATATATTATAAATAAACTAATAAAAAATTACCACAAATTTAAATAGTTAGCCTTTAATTATTTTAGCTAGTTGTGGTAACAAACATGTTTTGAACAATAGTGATAGAAATGTTATGATTTTCCTATAAGATTTTAAATAGGATATCAAATCATTTAGATAGATTCTCATAGAGATAATTTTTCTAATTGATTCAAAGTTTTTATGAGATTCTAATATGTAATGACAAGGGTTTTTATGAGATTCTTATATATAATGACGAACTTATTATGTTCCTTAATATTATATTATTAATATTATTAATTGTTGATGGGTGTTTTATGCACTTTCTCAACACAAGCAATGGTTAAGTACACTACCTCTCTTGAAATAAATCTTCCACAATCAAATTGTAGAGCACTATCCCAAGGTCTCTAATGTCAGGTCTCAACAGTGCTTGGAATGTCTTAGTTATTTCGTGTGATTTTCTAGAATCACAAGGTGGACTTACAAGTTGGAAGGAATTGGATCTTTTAGAAGAAGTTCCAAAGATCAGGAACTTAGTTGTTAAATTGTTGTTGGTTCAGGACAACGATCTAGAACTTTTGTTTTATCTTTAGATTTGGCTTTACAATGTGCAAGAACCTTAGCTTACGTCATTTAAAAAAAAAGGTAAAAGGAAGGGAAAGAGGTAGGTTTCTAGATCTGAAACTAATAGTGAACAAGAATCATGGAGGACTCTGGACAAACTTCTCAAAGCAAAGTGAAACTTAACCAAAACTAAGCACAGTCTCATAAAACTTGTGCAATCTCCTAAGGTCTAGACATTTTCAATCTTTCATTCACCATTAAGCATGAACAAGAGATAGAATTTAAGAGAAACATTCACATAAAGTTCAAACTAGCTTTACAAAATAGTTTATCAACAATAAAAAACAAAAAACATGAACTAGAAGGGCATCAACACAACAAAACTCTTCACAATCAATGAAAACCATCCATTAACTAATACAACTAATTGAAACATGAAGGAAAAACAATGTAAATCTACTTAAATAAATTAAATACGAGATAAGAATCATGTGCATGCATATGAAACTCAATAAATCACCAAAATCATGAATTTTTATTAAAATTTCAGCAGCATGTTGTTACAACAACTCAACTCTCTCTCTTTTGAAAATGGGAGGAGACTATCCCCTATTTATAGATTTCAAAAAGTAGAATGAATGTCCAAGATTTACTTGCATTGTGTGGCCAAGATTCATTTTACATTAGGGTTTCACCTACCCCCAAATATTTTACAATTTAATATTACATTTTGTCATTTCTGTATTTTGTCCTCTAGTGGCAGCACTATAGCAGTTTGTCTTCTAGTGTTTTTCCCTTTGTTGTAGCTTTTAAGTGAGGTTCTCTTAAATGAAAATATCTCCTTCTTTCTTCTTTCAGATGGCATACTCAATGAAGTTGTTGATTAGCGCTTGCAGTTTGTTGATCTTTATTATTTATGCTTGTATTACCTAAAAATTCCACTTCTTTGATTGATCTGTGAGGGTTTCCCAATTGCTATCCAACTTGGTAGCACCGTCTTTGATCTATTTTGATTGGGAGAATACCTGGGTAGAAAAACTCATGAATTATGTGGTGAGGTCATTGGAAATTCCCTTTTCTATCTTCTATTGGAAGTGTGGCCTGATTTTCTCAACATCTAGCTTAATAGTGGGCACATCGTAATCCATTAGTAGCTTGATTTATTCCTCACATGTGGCCCTTGCTTGATTCACCCAATTGATGTCTTGATCTACCCTTGGGAACATCTACTCTAGCACTTCCTTCATGTGATCGAAGTTGAGCTTCCACATATCCAAGAGCCAATGGTCATTCTTCGCAAAGGAGAGCTCCTTCTCATATAGCTTTTCTAGCATCTTCATGATGGCTTCGATATTTGTGTAAGTTGCCTCATATTGTTTGTGAAAGTCAGTGCAAAATTTCCTTGTTCCCTCAAGGCACCTTTGTACTTCTAGAAATTTATTTGCTATTTTGACAACACTATTCAGACTCATATTTCTGGCATAGAGGACTTGCTAGAACCAATCTTTTGTTGTCTTCATGCATTTCTTCCTCATTTCCAACTTGTCAATGTGCTCCTCACACAAAAGTTGGGGTGGTGTGTAGGATGTCCTAGGAATCTCCTCTACTATTGACCATTGTCAAATATAGCCTACCAAGTCCTCTATTTGAGTTTTCATTCCTTCCTTAGAAGATTTATCTTTGTGCATTTGTTGTACTGTCGTGGTGACCGATTCATTGAGATGCTCAATCTTTTTTTCTCTGGAAGTTGTCCCCAAGTTGATAGTGGAGACATTGTAAATTATTCCTTTCTTGCTAACCACAAGTGTGGCTATCTGCACGGTCCTTGAGCCTGAGGTGTCCATTGTCAATTTGGATCTAACTTTTGGCTTCTTTTCCTTTGTTGTACTGACTTATACTCAAGCTAAAATAGAATCAAGCCTTGATTTAGGGTCTTTGGGGGCAGGAATCTTCTTTTCCCATTTTTTTTCCAGCCACTCAATCATTTGTGGCTCCCCTTTGGGTGATTCATAATCACCTTTTGTTTCATCTCTTCTGACTTCTACTTCCTTGTCCCCTAGAGCCTCTTACTCTTTTCTTGCATACTCTTCCTCATCAAAGTTTTGGATAAGCATTGTTCTTTTGATTGGGTACTTGGAAGGTGTGTGCTTCCAAGCACTATCTTATTTTTCATGCACCCTTTCTTCTTCTTTATCCTCTTGTTCAGATGCCTCAGGATGCTCCTCTTCTTGACTATGAAACTCCTTCCCTTAGCTTTCTTTGGTTTCTTCCCCCTTTTCGTCTATCTTCTCTTCTTCTGAGTGTTTTCTTTCCCTTCTACTAGGAGAACACATCTCCTCATTGTGTGTGGGGATTTTATCTTGTTCCCTTGTAGGAGGCACAATGTATTCCTCCATTTTGTTGTCTGAATCCCTTTCTTCCTCAGAAGTTAGTTTCTATGTCTCCTCACCAACATCTTTAAAAAGTTTGGCCAATTCCTCTTCCAAATTTGGATTGAAGGTTTCTATGATGTACTTTACTATTTCATCTTCTTCGCCTTCCTCAGATGACCCAAATCCTTCACCCTCTTATACCACCTTATCAATGACTAGAGGCCGGAACTTAGGATGTTCAATTTAATCATCGACCTCTTCTTCTAGGCTCTTGGTTACCTAGCATGATTGCCTCTCCAATTCTTCTGATATTAGCAGTGTAGCTATCATCTTTGGTGGCTCAAGGAGGGAGGGATTAGGTAGGCCTACAATGGCTCATGTTAAGGTGGCTTGCACATTTGGATCTAGAGGAAAGTAGAGACATGGTGGCAGAAGAGGAGTCAATGGTAACAAATTGTGCTATAGGCGGAGACAAAGCAAGGTGCACTGATATGTTCACTATGGGGGGAGAAGCAACGATCATTTCCTGAAAAGTAGGCAAAGGGGAAACAACAGTGACAACAACAATATTAGAGGTCCCAGGTGGAGATTTGGATGGCTTGACCTCTCTTTCTTCCCCCTCATGGAGGGGATCTTCTGCTATGGTGGGAATCTCGATGAAGCTTCCCAACTTGTGTTTCTTGGAAGGTTCCCCTTCCACAACCTTTCTTGTGTATACCTTTGGGCCTGATTTTTGTTTTGTTGTTTCTTTCCTCTTTCTTTATATGGTAGATGGAGGAAATTTTGATGTCTACCTCAAAGGGGTGGAAGCAGTGTCATTGGTTGTGTCTTTGCCTCCAATCTTGGTGGCACTCCTCATCTCCTCCTCTAACTCACTATAAGTTAGAGGGATCCCTTGCTACTTCAATTGGAAAATCTTCTCATCAATCCACTCCTTGGTTTCAGCTTCTATTGGCCTTGTTAAAATGTCAAGGTCATTAAACTCTTGCTCATTCCAGTCAATTAGAGGTAGTGGCAAGTTGGTGATTGCATTATATCGAGGGTCCATTATGGTGCTCTCATCCTCCATTGCCCGGTCAGGCATAAGAAATAGGTTGACCCTTTTTCAATGTATATGATCATTCGCATGTATTGTCTCATTCACCCTTCAATGTCATCCTTCTAGTTAGCCCAAAAATATTTGACATTGTGTCCATGGGTGTATCTAGCACCAATCATGTTTTGCAACTTGCCATAGGAATCCATGCATGGCCTAGAAGTGTAGCATTTTAGATGGTACTTTTCCAGCTCCATTTCTGAGTTATCGATGCATTGGGAAGTGTGGAGTTCATATAGTCCCTAGCAAAAAGAGAGGGGATAAGGAACCCCTGCCAAATGCTTCCTGCTTAAGAGAGCATGTGACAACCACATTTGCCAAGAGAGCTCTAGCAATATAATTCAGTCATTGGGATACCAGGATAGCCTGTATGGAATGACTAAGAAGCCTTCTACTTGCATATATGTGAACTTGGAAAATTGTATAAAAAGGAAGGAAAATTTTTGGAGGAAGGTACTTGCGTTGTGAGAGAGTCTCCTCTCAAAATCCCCTCCAAGCAACCTAATGATATATGATATAAAAGCATCGTTGACCCTACAATAGTCTTGCTTGAACTTCTTGAAATGTAACTGAGGGTACCTATTATAGACTTTAAATGGCCTTCCTAATTCCTCATTTGTCACTCTAAATAGACCTCTATATTATGTTCGTTCGACCAATGAATATACTAAATAAGAGGTCATATAGAAATGATAATTTTTCTTTATTTCCATAAACTATTCATGGAAGCTATCACTGATTATTTCTGGCCAATAGAATTGAGTCTCTCCCTAGATAATCTCCTCCATGAAATATACCATCCATTCTTGAAAGTAGGCTATAGTGGGGAGACCCATGAGCCTACTCAACATCATTACCAGGTCATGATATTCTTCATAAAAGTCATTGTGAAATAATTCTTGAGGTACCTTGGCTGCACTACCTCTCTTTTCCTTGAGACAATACTGGTAAATGATTTTTTTGCATTTAAGAGGGTTTTCATCCCACACTCCCTTGCCACCCTTAATTGTCGACACCTCCATCTCCCCAAAGTTTGGAATATGGAAGGTTCTCATTATTGCTTTGGAGGACATGTCCACCATAACTCTTCCATCTTGGTCTACTACTATTCTGGTTTTCTCCTGATAAGCTTCTCTAGAGGCCATGACCAGCTCAGGAGCAATGAGGGTGAGAGGAAAGCTAGCAACCTTGGCTATTCCACTACTTTTGATTTTCAATGCAGCCTCTATTGTCGAGTTGATTCAAACATGCTGCTTGAACTTATCAATGACTACATGTTCGATGTTTGTGTTAGTAATCATGCTCCATGTCGAGGTAACATTGGACTTGATGGATTCCCCTTGAAATTGGCACTTCATTTGGTCTTTGTCTCCTTTTCTACAGGTTATTTTAGCTTTCTTCCTTCCCTTGTCCTTCTCGAGGGCTACTCCTGAGGGTTCCCCACCTTATTCCATATATCCTGTGCCAAAATAAGGTAAGCATAATCAAACAAGAAAACATGGAAACGTTAGTCAAACCCTACAAAATGATGTTAGATTAGATAAATCACCATTCAAACATCCTAAAATTTCTTTCAATTTTCCATTATCACTTTGTAGGAGGGATTTTAAGAAATCTGGGCCTTGAGGGCCGAAATTCCTTTGGTTGAAAGTTGCTTGTGTTTGTTGTTTTAAGAAATGTCTCCAACAATGCAGAGTTCTAGGGAAGGAAACCTGAGGGTCGGGACCCTTAGTTTTGAAGGATGGTACCATAACTCACTTTTCAATTTGGCATTTCAGACCAAGGAAGGTGGAGCCCTACTAGGCATTCGTCATTTGGGATGGCAGATTGAGCGCAGAGGCCCGATGAAGGAAACCCAGGAATTCAGGCCTAGTAGGGAGCTTTCTCTTTGTGATTTTCTATTGTGCTCAAGGCTAGCTAGCAAAATGAAGGTTGGGTTCCAACAGCTGGGAGGATGGAGGCTGAAGGTAGTTTGGATCATCTGACCACCTATTGTGGTCAACAAATGGAAGTTTGCCAACAGGGGCTTGGGGAATGTTCGGCATACTAGTCACTTAGTATCCATTGGGTTAACATCAAACAATGGTCAAAGAGTCAAGGTCCGAAGACTAGGAGCCAAGTGTTGATAGTTGTTTGAAATGATGAAACATGGATGACACTGTAGTATAGGAAACCTGATAGTCAAGACTCGGAGGGAGACAAGTCCTTGAGTTTTCAATTATGAATTTTAGGGGTAGCTAAGAAGACGAGACCCAGACACCAGGTGGACGGATAGAGATAGCCATGCTAGATAGAAAAACATAGACAACATTCGTTAGGGGAAGCCCGTAGGTCAGGACCCGTAAGGGGTGTACCCCTTAGGATTTTTTGAGTGAGATGCTCAAAGGCGACTAGCACAACAGAGCCTAAGTGTCAGAAGGAAACGATTTGGAGGTTGTTTGTGATGGGAAAATAAGGAACGACACCCCAGGGATGGAGTCCTACAAGTGCGGACTTGGACGAGGTCAATGACTTCCACTTAAGAGTTTAGGCTTGTTTGAAATTCACACAGGAAGTGAAGAGGCCCAGATGCAGAGACCTATGAAGACTTAGGACTTAGAAAATTTAAGGGGGAAAAACTATGGCTGACTCATGATGACTTCTCTAGGACTCACTGACCACCTCAAACACCAAAATAGGGGGGTTATGAAAAACAAGATGGCGACAAAATGAGCCGACAAGGCAAAAAAAAGAGGGGGTCCCCATTCTAAATGGGGTGTGTGTGCTATACACACAACAAATGGTGACTTTGCTAGAGAACGCTTCAGAGCATTGTATTGATAAATATTCATTTAAATCCAGAATCATCGGTTTTGCAAACTAGGGGCCCATTTCCAAAAATGAACTAGGAGTTTGAAAAGGGACATGATCCTTGGTTGAATCAGATTATAGAGCACCTCAGAAGTGTGTGGATAAGGTGAATTCATTCCCTTTTTTTGAAAACCACAACATCAGTTATTAATTAGGCTAAGAGAGCTACACAAATCATCTAACCCCAAAAGTAACTTGGACATTGCCCTGCTACTAGTCAGGCATCCATAGCCCTGATGGAGTTGTCACTGTGATCCCATGAATGTTGCTCTACTGCTAGCTGGGAATCCATAGCCCTGATAGAGTTATCCGCACACCCACATGATTGCCATATTTTATTCTGATTCCTTTTCTTTTTTTTCTTTTTTTCCTTCTTTTGATATTAGTTATTAATTTTAAGACCCTTTCTTTTTCTCAATCATGTAAGCATTGAAGCTCACCATGGGTTTGGAATCATAGTGGTCACTAGAGTAGACTTAATATTTTTCACTCACCTCACTGTCATAACGGCTACTATGTAGCTCTTTGAAAATTGTTAATGTGTATTTTGTGCTAGATCTGAGACGTAAGTAATAAGGCTCGGTGAAGGGTCAAGTCTCAAGTCAAACCTTAAGTTCAAATGAGGAAACCTCCCTAAGGATTGGAGATTAATAATTACGAGTAAATTTTTATTTGAAGAACACTAAGAGCAAACAACAAAGTGAACCGTTCGTCGAACAAACACAGCCACCGTGACAAGAGAAAAGGACACCCTTAGTAGAATAAAATAGCTAGGAGACAAAACAAAAAGTGAAGGAAACATGAAACAAGGAAGTATGGAAAGAAAAGCAACCTACGCCAACCTATGTACAAATATTCATAGAAAACAAGCTCAAAAGAACTCACGCAAGGAAATAATGTTTCAAATGTTTCCCATTGATAGGTAGTAGGACATCTTCACCAATTAGATTTTTTAAGCAAAAAGCATTATCTTTGAGGATTTCATTAATTTGAAAGGGGCCAAGCAAGTGCTTGTTGAATTTTTCATGTCCCCCTTTCTTCTCATGGGCCTTGTTCCAACATAGGACTAGATGAACAATTTGAAAGGCCTTTACTTTGGCTCGTTGATTGAACCATCTCTTTACTACGCCTTGATGTTTGGAAAAATTTTCAATCACATAATCATGGTATTCCTCTAAATGTAACAGCTCAACCAAGCGAGCTTCTTTTTTATCCCTTTCTTCATAGAAATTATTGATGTACTAAAGGGTAGGGATGCTAAGGTGCACTAGAAAAATAGGCTCTAGGCCATAAACTAGATGAAATGGGGAATCATCTAGGGAAACCTTGTGATGAGTATGATCTACCCAAAGGGCAAAGTAGAGCTGGGTATTCCAATCCTTGGGATTCTAGTCGAGCAAATTTTTTATCACAGTGATAAGGTTCTTGTTGGTTGATTCTGTAAGACCATTTCCCTATGGGTAATGGTTGGATGAGAACTTAAGGGAAATCCCATAGTCAAAGGCCCAATTGAAAAACTTAAGCGATGAGAAGGTGAGGCCATTGTTGCAAACCAAAGCATAAGGACAACAAAAATGATTTAAAATAAAGATTTTGAGGAAATTTGTAACTAGTTTTGTTGTGCATTGCCTACATGCTATAGCTTCAGTCCATCAAGTGCAATAATCTGAAGTGGTTAGAATATAATTGTGTCCTATAGAGAATGAGAGGCTTACTGGACCAATGAAGTTGAGACCCCATTGCGCAAATGGTCTTTCCTCCAAGACTGGTTGCAATGGGATAGTAGCATTCTTCTCTCTAGTTATGGCGGTTTCGTAGACATGGCATATGTGAATGTGGTTGTGGGCATCTTTGAACACCATCAGCCAATAGTATCTTGCTCGCAAGATCTGATGTGTAGTGGAAATACTGGATCTATGACCGACACCAAATTTGTCATGGAACTCCTTTAACACCCGATCTGCTTCTTTGTTGAGGCATCTGAGGTAGATACCCTCATGATTTTTCTTATAAAGGATGGAACCTTGTAGCATCTAGATACTACTCTTGAGCCTCAATGCATGCTTATGAACATCCTAGAGATGAGATAGACACTTGCCATTCAACAAGTAGTAAACTATATCATTGTACCATTCGCTAGGGGATACATCCTCCAATTAGTATTGGTTAACCGTGAGTTCAGGACCGACATATGCTATTGTTTATGCTATTTTATGGGTGAGTGCTTTTCCTTGTACTACATTTTTGAGCTATATTTCCATGTTGTAGTCTTGCAGCCAAGGTTTACATCAGCAACGTTTTTACTACTAGGTCAAGAACAATTGCAAACACCTTATTTCATAGGATGTAATGCCTGAATTTCTTGACTCCTCCAACAAGGACATATGCCTGCTTCTCCACATTATGGTACCATAATTCAACATCCTTCAAAGGGGCACTCATGAAGGTGATCAGATGTTCATTCCCTTCATTATCCTTTTGCATAAAATTGTTGGTGTACGAATGATCTGAAGTGAAGGAAGAGATGTAGAAAGGCTTAAGATAGTCTGGATTAACAAGAACTAGCACTTCATTAATGCCCCTCTTGATTTCCTTAAATGCCTGCTTTGATTCAGAATTCCACTCAACCTTGGCATCTTGTTTTAGCATTGTATTGAGTGGCTTTATGATTTTAGCAAAGCTCGTGATGAATTTCCAAACAAAGTTTATCTTTCCAAAGAAATATTTCAGCTCTTTCTTGTTGTTAGGCATTTGTATCTTTAGTATGGATTAGATTCTTTTAAGGTCTCTGGAGATTCCCCTTTTTGAAATGTTGTGCTCAAGCAGTTTTCCCTTCATGACCCCAAAGATACACTTCTTTGGATTAAGTGAGATTCTGAACTCTCTGCATCTCTGGAAGACTTTGCACATATAAGAAATGTGATTGCCCCACTTCTTGGAAAACACTGTTAGATCGTCTATGTATATTATAATGCATTTCCCAATTAAATCCTTGAATGCTATGTCCATGGAATGCTAAAAAATATCTCTAACTTTGATGATTCCAAAGGGTATCATCCTATTTGTGAAGGTTCCCCATTTAGTGGTGAACATTTTCTTGTGTCTTTCTTCGTACTGCACCATCACTTGATTATATCCAGAATACACGTCTAAGAAGGACATCATCTATGAGCCATTTACAATTTGAAGCACATTATCCAATGATGGCTCTATTTAGGTTGTGGAAGCCAAAGCATAATCTAATTTTGTCCATTTTTCTTTCTAATAGGGACCAAGTTTTCCACCCATGTGGAAAGTCTGACTGTGAAGATAATCCTAGCAGACAACAATTTTTGTACTTCCTTATAAATTATAGGCTCCAACAGGGCATTGATAGGATGTTGTCTTTGCCTAAATGGCCGCATGCCTAGTTTGATAGGGATGGTATGAGTAATGATGGAGGTATCGTAAGTCTTCAAATACTCGTAGCTCCATGCAACTACGTCATGATATTTCTACAAAGTGTCCACTATTCCTCTCTTTTCTTCTAGGGTGCATACTTTACCTATGAACACATTCATGACTTCTTTAGTTTTTCCTAGGTTATAGACTTCACATTGATTGTTGATTGCATCTCTCTTGGCCTGCTAGTCTTGATCTCAAATTTGATCTAAATCAAATATCTACTCAAGATGGACCATACCCCTTGGGATAGTATTTGTTTTCAAATTGATGACTCCTTCTAAATCCAGCACTGCCTCTTTAGGATCTACTTCATCAATTATATGGGTTACAAACACATCAGAGCTGGTTATGAAGTCTAGGATATGCTTTTTATCATTGAATACTTGAAAGTTGGTAATGTTATTTGGCACAGATGGGCTGGAAGTTAGGTCACCCATGAACATTTTCCAACTGGACAACAACATGGATTGGAGAGTGTTGGCTATCTGATCCAATGCATCAGTTGTATGATTTTGGGATCATGCAATGAGCTAGATATTGAAGGAATCCAAGCTTTCAAGGAGGTCCCAAACCTGGTGTCTATAATTTTCTAACCTCCTATCATGACAGGAGTACAACTTTCTAACTTGCTTTATAACCAGCTCAGAATCACTGAAGACTTGTAAGAATTTCACGTTCTTTCTCAAAGCCATTAAAAGACCACCTAAGCTTCATATTCTGCCATGTTGTTTGTATAGTAGAACTAGAGTCTATGGTCTACAAAATAATTCTTACTTGTAGGGATGATCAGTTCAAATCTTGCCTCTGCTCCTTGTTTGGACTTCAACCAATTGAAGCGTAGAGTCCAAAAATTTTGGGACTCCTTGACTCCAGGGCCAATCAAGCATGTTTCTTGCTTTGGCTTCTTATCTGCATCTGTTAATTTTAGGATAGGTGTTGGTTTGGCATAATTGTCAGTGAGCTATCCCTTTTGTTTCCTCCTTTGGGGTGAAATTTGTCCTTGGAGGTGTTTTATGGCTACTTGGCATAGACAACATTCAAACTCTGAGTGTGAAACATTGTGTACCTTGGACCAATTAGGTAGTAAGAGCTCTTGAAAATTCATTCTAGTTCCCAATCTAAGCTAATCTTGTGCACATTTCTCCATGAAATCTTAAAATCCATCCAGTAATCCTATAGTGTCATCTTCAAGCAACTCTTCATCATCAGGTTCTATCAACACCTCAATACTCTAGGGAGTCTTCATCAAATTTTCCATTGGGCTACAGTCCACCAAAAGGAATTCATCAACTATCTCTTGTTCGTATCTTTCAAATCCTTCTTGGTAAGCTACAGGGGAGTAATTTCCCAATTCGGTCTTGGAAAATAACACCTCATTCGCATTGTTATACTCTATAATCATAAACTTCATATGGGGCTCATGATCAATACGGATTTGGTTAGGCAATCCTTGCCATGGCAGCCACATATGGGAGTGATTGGTGACAACATACCCATTTAGAGTGTGGGTGAAATCATGTCCAATAATGATTCCATATGTATCGGCGATATCAGCAAATTGTATGTCTATGACCTATTGCACCCTTGAATCTGTAGCAATTTGCATTAGAATATTGTTTATTTCTCCCATGATATTGACTTTGGTCTTATCCAATTGAGTTACCTTCCACTTGGAAGGTGTGGGAACTATTCCCATGGTTTTGCAAATGGACAAGGGAATGACGTTGGCTGAGGCTCATGAATCTAAAAAAGCAATTGTGCAGATTCTTTTCAAAAATTGAAATGGTGGTAAGGAAAGGAAATGTTTCCAATTTTCCCTGAAAGAGTCCCATAGGCGTATCCACCTGAGCAATCTTAGCCTTGTTCTTGTCACTAATATTATCCTTGACCTATGTAGAAGACTGATCTTTGGGAGCTTTCTTGTTGCTTTGGTTTGATTCTTTTGTGGGCTATTTACCTATTGGCTAGTTTTGAGGCACCTTCCCATGTAGGTGTTGAATAATCGGTTCAATTTAGAGGATCTTCTAAAGATACTCTCTTGATTGGTGTTTCTTGTGTTGCCTTAGAGGAAGGGGTTCCATCAATAACCAAAAAAAGGTATTCCATACTGTAGGGATTTTGAGTAGCTCAAGGGTAGATAGGCTGATTTTCACCTTCTTGAATTCTTCAGCTACATATTCTCCCATCTGCTCAATCTCTACTTCAAAATCTCTACCTATGGTGGAGCTAGCTGGTTGGGTTTGTGTTTGACTTACTGAGTTTGTGGTTGACCTTGACACTAGCTTTGTGGCTTATTTTGAGGCTAATTGGATGGCCTATTTTTGTTAAGGTATTGAGAGGGCATGTATGGATATTCATGGTTATTACTTGCATTCGGATCTAGTGGATTACTATAGTTGTTAGGCAGAGTAGAGGTTGTGAAAGGCTCACCCTCATTTCTATTCCTGATGTAATAAGGAGTAGCCCTTTGATTGAAAGTGTGGACCTCATCCACATATTGCTCTTCTTCATCATCCTTTGGACCATTATCCACTGATTCAAATAACTAAGACAAAGGTATTTCACTACTTACCTCTTCTATTTCTTCTTGTTTTTGTGAAGTATCCTTGATTTTGAGGGTGTTGCTATCACTTCATGGGAATAACGCTTGATTGACTACAAGGCATGAAGAATCATAAGGCTTAGATAGGACTAAGTCATGGCATCCAACGTTTTCTACAACATTTTGGACTTAAACTTGAAATTTTTTTGTAGCTGTAAGGAACTCGGGGTAGTCCAATTCAGAATGCTTGTTGGTCTTATGAATTTTGCACCATCCTGATAGGTTAACCTCGACAAGATATACGCCACTAGTCATCTTTTATGTTCTAGCGGGCTGATCAAGAGGGGTGGGAACACCTCCATTGTTGGGTTTAGTGTTCTAGATTCTATTTTTCCTTTGAGTTAGTCTCCTTTCGAAGCTCTAATTATAATTTTTTCCCCTTTCATAATGTTGTCCCAAGGATGAACCAGCATCAGGGCTATCCCTATTTTCCCTGTTAATATTGGCTTGGATGTTGTGTTGAGACACCTATAACTGGTTGTTCTAATTCCTAAGATTCGTCATCTTTGTAGACATTTTCTTGATCATTTCAATTAACTCATTGAGCTAATCTTTCTCAACATTGCTTGGCTGTGACATTTGGTTTTGGAGGAGTATGGGTGGAGCAACCAGCTGATTTTGGTGTGCTAGAGGAAATTTAGGTCCTTGTAAATACACAGGTGGATGAGATGTTGGGAATAAACCTACTTCTTTTGGGGAAGATGTGAGTATAGGCCTATTTTTGTTGAGGGACTTGGGAATATGTTGGTTGTTGCTGATGCTACAAATACTGGGGTGCAGGAGGCACTTGGCTCATTGGTTGTCCTAGGTACAGGACTAAGGGAAACTAAGGCACTTGGTTCATCAGAGGTGTCTGGTGAGAAAAATCTTGATTGAGCCCTTGAGTCTACATCGGATGAGCAATTGCTCCAAGAGATGGCAAGAAACCAAAGATGTCTTGTCCCAAATCAGTACTCGCTATAATTGCTTCTGAATAGGCATCCACTAGCCTGGTGATTGGTAGAAAAATTCCTTTTACCAATGTTGCAGTAAGATTTTCTAGTGCTACAAAATAAACATGCAAGGCAACAACATCATTGTGCACATATGCGGGTTGAAGCCTCATGTAGGTGCATTGAAATCGGTCATTGAAGGTGCTAATAGGCTCGTTGATCTCCCTATGAATAGACATAAACTGTTAGTACAACTCTGAAGGGCTGATTGGAATTTTTTACTTCTGCAGGAACACATTCATTAGGAGGTCCCATGAGATAATTGATGCCCTCGGTAGGTTGATGTACCAATAGAAGGCCTCTTCACCCAATGACTATGGAAAGAGCCTACATGCAACGTCCTCGTGGTCAATCTACATGTCTTTGATTGTTGTCTCAAATATTTTGACGTGCTCTTCCACAATCCTCTATGGATCTCGAGGATTAAACTTGGTACAAAAGAACTCTAGATTCTTAGGAATATCATGGTAAGCAGAAAAGTGCAATGGAGAAGGGTTCTAAGCTAACCAAGACATGGCGAGAGGTGGAGGTAGTGCTTGCTATTGAAGAGTAGTAAACTGGGGCTGCATAGGGGCTACGACTATTTGGATTGCACCTTGGATCTGAGGGGCTAGGGTGGAGGCTGCTTCCCAACTGCTAGAAGAAAGGGGCCCTAAGAAAGTTTGGGATAGTGGATTAGGAAAGGAGGAAGTTGATGAAGGAAGTGGAGTATGGAGTGGATGGAAGGTGGAGGAATGCATGGATGGAAGTGGAATGGAAGAGATAGAAGAAATGAAAGAGGCAACATCCCCTCCTTTGGCTCTCCTAGCCCTTGTAGAGGGCTACAATTCTTGGAATTCCCATTTATCTGGTGTTGATCTTAAGATCCTTTGAAACAATTCTGGGGAGAATGATCCAATTCAATCTAGCTTAACTTCGAGGCCCTCCTTCTAGTGCCAGTTATGTTGATGTTTTTTGTATGCACTTTCTCAACACAGGCAATGCTTAAGTGCACTACCTCTCTTGAAAGACAATCCTCCATAATCAAATTGCAGAACACTATCCCAAGGTATCTAATGTTAGGTCTTGAGAGTTCATGGAATGTCTCAATTATTTCATGTGATTTCTAAAGATAGGGAAGTTAGTTGTTAAATTGTTTTTGGTTCAAGAAAATGATCTAGAACTTTTATTTTATCTTTAGATTTGGCTTTACAATGTATAAGAACCTTAGCTTAGGTCATTTTAAAAAAAAGGCAGGGAAAGAGGTAGGTTCCTGGATCTGAAACTAATAGTGAATAGCAATCATGGAGGACTCTGCAATGGACAACCTTCTCAAAACAAGGTTCCACTTAACCAAAACTAAGCACAGTCTCATAGAACTTGTGCAATCTCCTGAGGTCTATAGATTTTCAATATTTCATTCACCATTAAGCATGAACAAGAGATATAATTTAAGAGCAACATTCACATAAAGTTCAGACTAGCTTTACAAAGTAGTTTATTAGCGATAAACAATAAAAAGCATGAGGGGCATAAACACAACAAAATTATTCACAATCAATGAACACCATCAATTAACTAGTAAAACTAATTGAAACATAAAGGAACAAAAAGATAAATCTACTTAAATCAATTAACTATGAGAGAAGAATCATGTGCATGCATATGAAACTCAAGAAAACACTAAAAGCATGAATTTTTATTAAAATTTCAATAGTATGTTGTTACAACAACTCAAATCTCTCTCTTTTGAAAATGAGAGGAGACCCCCTATTTATAGTGTTAAAAAATTAGAATGAATGGCCAAGATTTACTTGCATTGTGTGGCCAAGATTCATTTTATTTTAGGGTTTTACCTAGCCCCTTTAATATTACATTTTGTCATTTGTCTATTTTTTCCTCTAGTGGCAGCACTGTAGCAGTTTGTCCTCTAGTGATTCTCCCTTTGTTGCAACTTATAAGTGAGGTGCCCTTAAATGACAGTATCTCCTTCTTTCTTCTTGCAGATGACATACTCCATGATATTATTGATTATCCCCACAATTTACCAATCTCTGTTATTTTTTCCTGCTTATTTACCTAAAAATTCCACTTCTTCGATCGATATGTGAGGGTTTCCCAATTGTTGTCCCACTTCGTTGCACCATATTTGATCTATTCTGATTGGGAGAATACCCAAGAAGCAAAAATCATGAAGTTTGTGGTGAGGTCGTTGGACATTCCCTTTTCTATCTTCTATTGGAAGTGAGGACTAATTTTCTCAACATCTAGCTCAATAGTGGGCACGTCATCATCAATTAGTAGCTTGATGTACTCCTCACATGTGGTCCTTGCTTCCTTCACCTAATCGATGTCTTGCGCTACCCTGGGGAACATCTGCTCTAGCACT